>JALMQS010000048.1:1337005-1467170 GCA_024734495.1 Forficula auricularia | reverse complement strand
GTTCTGATTCTAAATATTTTTGATTCAAGAATGAAAACTGATAGGGATATTGAGCCAAAATTCAGAACATCCATTTGAAAATGCATAAAAGAAATTGAATCATTATTTAGGTGAAATCTTAAACAGTTGAAGTAAGTGCTGAGATTTATAAAACAAGTTTCTATTAATAAGATGCGCAAATGGGCTAAGTTTTAAATTTCTAGCTCTGTTTGCAGAC
Organism: Forficula auricularia; assembly: GCA_024734495.1. Classification (NCBI taxonomy): domain Eukaryota; kingdom Metazoa; phylum Arthropoda; class Insecta; order Dermaptera; family Forficulidae; genus Forficula; species Forficula auricularia. Next base: position 1,466,953 of record JALMQS010000048.1, on the reverse strand, counting down.
ACATTTTCAATCATGGAAAGTGTAAATCTTGAAAAATATTCCACTTTTTTTCTAATTTTATTTTCTATTTTCTGACACTGAGTGTATTTCTAGTTCTATTAGATCTTTGAATGGTTGTGCCTAATGAGATGAAATTTGGCACATTTATTAATAAACACACTTTTCAGTTCAGTTTCACCTTTCTAGCTCAAACAAACCACTGGAAAAAAATTTACAATTCACTTTTTTCGAAATAAAACCAATTTATTACCATCACAATGAAGAAACTATAGTCTCTAACAAATACAATTATATATATAGTACTTATACGTATTACAAAATCGTAGAAATAGGAAAGCTCTTTTTCAGAATATCGATCTAATTAGAGTTCAAGATCCCAAAAGCCAACCCCACATTTTTCGGAACTATTTAACATCTTAAAAAGGGGCGGGTGATAAGTAACAAGGTTAGTTTGGTGCTAAGTTCCGGTATTATATTCTATTGATCTTTGCCGACAAGGCACAATTTTATTAGGTTACAATATTCCATCAAGCAGAGGACGATCTCTTTGATTTACTAGTCGTACACACCTAGCGCGACAAAGCCTCGCGAGATTGTCGAGTCTAATGTCCTAGAGTTGTGAAAAATTGTATTTAGTTCTCACAAGTAGAGATTTCGAGTTCGAGAGCGGTCATATCATCCTTGTTAAGGTTTTGCCCAGGTTTTAGGAGACCCGCCCTAACAAACTCACTCGACTCCCTGGCTCACCGAAGAACCGTTTCTGCCCTTTCTCTGTACTAAAGATACATCATGGTGTCTGTTCATTCGAGCTTAAATCAATTACCCCCCCCCCCCCCTAAAGCCCTCGTTGCTAGAAACACAATTTTCGAAAGCTCAGCACCCCTTCGCTGTCAAATTGGATAAAAGCTGAACCAACGATTTTGCCAACTCTTTTATCCCTATGACCTCAAGAGACTGGAACTCACTTCCAGCCACCGTCTTCCCCTCAACTTATAACCTTCAGCTGTTTAAGACCCGCATCCACAGATACCTTCAACTCCTACCCAGCCCATAAAATCCCCTTCTTCTTCTTTTCACGATGGAGGGGCCAAGGCAGGCCTTTAGGGATGCACCTTTTTGGTGTATCTCCATCTCTCATCAATATCATTATAAAAAAAAAAGTTTTAGTAGTTAATTTGTATTGATGTTTTGTTGATCTAGAAATACCAAGGACTTGTGCCTCTAAGCAGTTCGAGCAATAAATATTTATTAATTATATATATATCCTGCGAGTTTGGTTTGCGGCGGACGCCGTTTCTCGCTTCCCATTCTCCATGTCCTTCTGTCGGCACAGTCTTCCTCTTCCAGCCCACGGGCTTGCATGGCATTTTGGATTCCCTGAAACCACGATCTCGGCGGCCTTCCACGCTTTCTTCTTTCTGGGGGCTGCCAGTTCCAAACTTTCTTGGGCCAGCGTTCATCCGCCATCCTACTGACGTGTCCAAACCACATCAGTTGCTTATATTCGATCGTGTCGATGATGTTGCCTTGGACGTTCATTTTTTGGCGAATGTGTTCGTTCCTTATATGCTGCAGTCTTGAGACACCTGCTGAACGTCTCCAAAAATCCATTTCTAACGCCAGCAGGCGTGAACTGTTTCTCTTGGTTACCTCCCAGACTTCGCTTCCGTAGGTCACGATGCTCTCGACGATGGTCTTATAGATGGCAGCCTTATTGTTCTTCGATATTTCCTTACTCCACAGGATCGAGTTCAGCTGTCTTATTACTCGCCTGCCTTGATTTATTTTATTAGTAATATCTAGGTCACTTTTTCCTGCCTTTCCTAGTGTTACCCCCAAATATTTAAACTGGTTGGTATTTCTTATACAGTTGTTATCCAGGACAAGGTCTTTTCCCGCCTCACCAAGTGCCAGATACTCTGTTTTTTGGAAATTAATTTCAAGGCCCCATTTTTCATATTCTTCCTTTAGCTTTCGGAGCATATAGAAAGCGTCATCTTCGTCTCCCGCAATCAGGACCTGGTCGTCAGCAAAGAGTAAGGTATATAGTGTGCGATTTTCTATTTGTATGCCCATACCGGAACACTTTCTTCTCCAGGATACCAGGGAAGCTTCAAGATACAATTTAAAGAGTGTCGGAGCAAGGGCGCATCCTTGTCGGAGACCTTTTGTTACCGGAAAATACGCGGATAATTCTTTACCTATTTTGACAGAACTGGAGCAGCCTTCGTAGAACCTTCTTGTAGCATTGATATACATAGGGTTGATACCTCCTAATTTCATGCTGTTCCATAGCTCGCCTAATGGAACGGTATCATAAGCCTTTTGGAGGTCCACGAATATCAGATGGACTGGACGGTCGCGCCCCAATCTCCTTTTCCAGCAAGATCTTTAAGGTAAAATGCCGTCATTTACGGACTTGCCCGCCTCAATCCATTCTGGTCTTCTGATTCTCTGATATCCTCCTCTCCTTTGTTTCATGACTCGTCCAGCAGAAGTCTCGCCATAGATGATACGACACTAATCCCTCGGTAGTTTGTACATAATTTTCATGTCCCCCTTTTCCATGGGGAGAAAAAAATGTTCCTGAAAGAACTGGAGAAAAGGCCTTGTTTTATTAATTAATTAATTTGTTTGTTGTATCAATACAGACACGATACATTGCCGCACAGATTGTCGATATACATTGCTTATCGCCTGTTCACGCCAACGATCCGTGTTGCGTTACCAGAATTCAGAACGCGATGTCTCAAAGAAATTGCTCTCTGTGCGTTTTAGCATATTCTTAAATAATTTAATGCTACTGAAATGAAGTTGTGATTAATTTTTTCTTCTTTTTCGAGTAGAATTTTGTTATTATCGGACGATGACAATCAACATTTAGCCATGACGTATTATACTAAAAATGGACGGCGATTTTCCTTTGCGTTCCATGTACATACTGTAATTAGAGTTATAATTAAATTCTGTTGATAAAACTTTAAACAACAAATAAATTAAATTATTTTCTTTGTTTACTATTCATGCTTTTGTTGTTATTGTTTTGTGCAAGAAAATAAAATTCAAAACAATTTCTACTGTTGTTTTTCTTAAAATATATTTTTATTTTTATTTTTTATTGCTATTCGTAGTGGTATGCAAATAGCTAGAGGGAAACTGACTTTAAGTCGCTTGAATTAAAAGATACAAATCTTTTAAATAATTAAATCACGTAATAATGAATGAGTTACCAGCTTTTGAAGAAAAAAGAAAGAATCGTCCGCGACGGCAAACTCTTCACTAAATTTGTCTAAATTACTTAAAATAGAATAAATGCGTTTTAAAGTTGTTTTTTATTTTTTATTTAGTTGAAATTGAAAAATATCTACGTTTGAAATTGAAAGTCGGAAAAAAAACTATTGAAATAAAAGCCTCAGTATCTTCGATTATTGCACAAAAATTTTATATTTTGATGTTAGGATACAAAGACTCATTGCATCGGTTGGTTTTTCACTAACACTACACCCCACTATATATTAACTATTTAACAGACTTCCAGAAAAAGGAGGGGTTCTCAATTCGACTGATTTTTACTTTATCCAATGCAAAGCATGGGTAAAGTATTGTAATCGCTCTCGGGGCAAGCGTGGCTTCAAAGGGTCCTCAGGTAAAGACTACGGAACCCATGGACTCAATTAAAGTCACAAATTGTAGTATTCAATTAGGTTGAATTTTAGCACGTGACGGTTTTGCCAAAAATTACAAGGGGTCTCGTCGAGAGGCCAAAAAGTACGATTTTTTTCATTTAGTGCGTGCGGATGGATGTATGGATGTATGGATGGATGTATGTCTGTTATCGCTTTTTTGGCCCACGATTTTTTCCACACCGTTGCACCGATTGAAATGAAATTGAAAACCTACCATTAGTTTAACAAAATGAAGCGCTGATTAGTTTTTGGTACATATCGGCCCACAAACATTAGTACTTTATTTCAGTACTTTTTTAGTTTTTTCTAAATATCTTGAAAATGACTTAACCAATTTTGATGAAATTTAATATCCTAATTAAGTACCTTGGGGACCACAAAAAAGGTTAAATAAAGTTTTTAGTAAAATTATATTTTAAAGTACTTTACTCTAGAGTAAGATGGTACTTTTTTTAATTTTTTTAATTCTTTAAAATTTATTCATTTGAAAGTTTTAATATAGCTCATTTAGCCTTGCTTAAGTAAGAATGGATAGGCTTCTCTCTGTGAAATGCTAAAAATTTGGGAGGAATTTTTATGAGTAACCATAGCAACTGCGTTGATTTCTTATCCGTTACCTTTGCTGAAGACAGAGAAATCGATTTTAAACCAAAAATAGCGATTGATTCTCATCTAGTACTTGAGGAATAATCATTCTATATTGGATTTTTGACGTTTCGGTTTTTATTAGTAACCATTGCTGAAGACATAGAGAAATCGACTTTAAACCAAAAATAGCGATTGATTCTCATCTAGTACTTGAGGAATAATCATTCTATATTGGATTTTTGACGTTTCGGTTTTTATTAGTAACCATTGCTGAAGACACAGAGAAATCGATTTTAAACCAAAAATAGCGATTGATTCTCATCTAGTATTTGAGGAATAATCATTCTATATTGGATTTTTGACGTTTCGGTTTTTATTAGTAACCATTGCTGAAGACATAGAGAAATCGACTTTAAACCAAAAATAGCGATTGATTCTCATCTAGTACTTGAGGAATAATCATTCTATATTGGATTTTTGACGTTTCGGTTTTTATTAGTAACCATTGCTGAAGACATGGAGGAATCGACTTTAAACCAAAAATAGCGATTGATTCTCATCTAGTATTTGAGGAATAATCATTCTATATTGGATTTTTGACGTTTCGGTTTTTATTAGTAACCATTGCTGAAGACATAGAGAAATCGACTTTAAACCAAAAATAGCGATTGATTCTCATCTAGTACTTGAGGAATAATCATTCTATATTGGATTTTTGACGTTTCGGTTTTTATTAGTAACCATTGCTGAAGACATAGAGGAATCGACTTAAAATCAAAAATAGCGATTGATTCTCATCTAGTACTTGAGGAATAATCATTCTATATTGGATTTTTGACGTTTCGGTTTTTATTGGTAACCATTGCTGAAGACATAGAGGAATCGACTTAAAATCAAAAATAGCGATTGATTCTCATCTAATACTTGAGGAATAACAATTCTACATTAGGTATTTGACGTTTCGATTATTATTGGTAACCATTGCTGAAGACATGGAGGAATCGACTTAAAATCTAAAATAACGATCGATTCTTATCTAATACTAGAGGAATAACCTTATTGCATTCCATTTTTGATGTTTTGACTATTAATGGAAACCTCTACTGAAAATGTAGAAGAATCGACTTAAAATCAAAAAGACTAAATTCTTTTTTGGTAAACAACTCAAGCTTGAGTTGTTTGCCATAAAAGAATTTAGTCTTTTTGATTTTAAGTCGATTCTTTACATTTTCAGTAGAGGTTTCATTAATAGTCAGAACATCAAAAATGGAATGCAATAAGGTTATTCCTCTAGTATTAGATGAGAATCGATCGTTATTTTTGATTTTAAGTCGATTCCTCCATGTCTTCAGCAATGGTTACCAATAATAATCGAAACGTCAAAAACCTAATGTAGAATTGTTATTCCTCCAGAAATATTAGATGAGAATCGATGGCTATTTTTGATTTTAAGTCGATTCCTCTATGTCTTCAGCAATAATTTAATAATAACCGAAATGTCAAAAATCCAATGTGGAATGGTTATTCCTCGACTCTTAAATGAAAATTATTTTGAATTAATGTCAATATGAACTGCAATTGCAAGTGATATCTGATTAATAGCAAAAGGAACCAAACATTAATATTTCAAATGAATTTGGATAAAGTTTAGCAACGATCCGTTGAAGTTTATTTTTGTGTGTCTATGTTACTTGAATGTTCGCCAATTGTGAACCGATTTTGATGATTTTTTTTGCATTGGGTTCAGTCTAGTTTCCGATTGGTAAAAATATAAATTTCATTTGGTATTGGACCTTTTTTGTTATGTTTGTTCGAGCATAACTGTACATTTTGAACCGATTTTAATTATTCTTTACTGCGTTTGGATCAATATAGCTCCAAGATAGTCAAGATACCTAACTATTTATTTATTTTGTGTATGTTCAGCGAGAACTTTTTACCTGGACCGATTTTGATGATTTTTTTATTGGAAAGGAGGTACTTTAGGGGTGAGAATCCATATTAATTTGGTCAAGTTCTGATGATATGATCAATGATGAAATAACGTAAATCTCCAATTCTTATGAGGAAATAATCAAAATTATAATAAATAAAATCTTTAAAAAAATCACAACATTCATTTAAAACCGCCAACGTTTCGAGATAATTTCTCTATTTATGGATTGAATTTTATTATCATTTTCTGATTCATTAGCCCGACGCTTTCTCTTACGAGATGCATGCAATGTATTATATTAAGTCCTATTAGTAACATCACTAAAAAGAAAAATAATAATAATTTTTATAAAAAAAAAAATGAAACCAACTTCAAAAAAATTAAAAGCAACAAATAAAATAATAAGAACTCAAAAATAAAATAAAATGCACTAAAAGGTATAAAATAATTTTCTAATTTAGTTACAACTAAACGACGAAATATTAACATGAAATCACTTTTTGAAGTCGGTGCCAAACAAACTATATAAGCAGCTTACCCGCCAAACGTACTAAGAAAGATCCGTTTAGTTCGATTCATAAAATATTTCTTTTTTGCACCGACTTCAAAAAGTGATTTCATGTTAATATTTCGTCGTTTAGTTATAACTAAATTAGATAATTATTTTATATCTTTTAGTGCATTTTTATTTTATTTTTGAGTTCTTATTATTTTATTTGTTACATTTAGTTTTTTTGAGTCCGTTTTATAACTAAAGAGAAATAAGTATAACTTGCTCAAGCATTGTCCTGTTTCGCTAAATTCACTAATGTACTATTCTCTGTAAATCCTTAATGACTTTATTTCCTTACGGTCACTGATTTTAACGCCGTATTTAACTAAATAATCTCATTATCCTTTAGATTACATATTTATATTTAACTAAATCATCCGAAATTATTATTTAAAATAACGTTTTAATTTAATTCTCTTTTTATTACAAGCTTTTTAAACTTGCTTTGTTAGACTCAAATCTTGTTATCTGATTTCGACCCACTTTCCCCGACTCAATTTTTATCAGAAAATGCTAGCAATATAAGAATCTATGGAAAAGGTCATAGGGACTAGAAAACAAACTTAGGATTAAACTTTTCCATTCTCCGAGAATGATTGTGTGAGTTGTCAAATTTTGTTTACTCTCTAGCTCCAAATCTAATGAAGGTATATCAAAGAAATTTTTATATTTAGATATTTTAAATTGAGATTAAAATCTACTTAGATTTCGGTTTGACGGAACAAAATTTAGGGGAGAGGGTTTATAAAAAATGTATACCCTTTATCCAATTTTGACCAAATTTTCACAGCTAGACTTTGGGGAGTTCAGGACAGCTTATCTATCTGGTTGATCTTCGAAAAAATATTTTGTATTTCTGCAGAGTGACAACGTCTGACTACTAAATTGTTTAATAAAAAAAATTGTTAATAATGAGGATAATTTCGAATAAAAATCTTTGTTTTGATAATATTAATAAAAATAATATTGAGATAAATTTTATCTCATTATAAAACATTTATTCAAAACAAAAACGATTTCAGAAAATAGAGTTGGAATTCTACATTAGTACTTTTGTTATATTCTGTTGGCTCCTAATAACTTTTTATTTGTATATTTATGAATAACTAATTAACTAGACTCTCAAATCTATTGAAAAATGTATTATTCGATTCATAAAAGTTGAATTATTGATCTATATAAATTTGTTGAAAATGGTATAATTTGTATAGAACATAGCCTTTTAAAAGCTCGTTATTTACTTCCATGCTAAAAAGACAATTTTCAATAATTTATTTCTCGATAATGGGACAGATGATCAACTTCAATTTTCTGGAATAAATATTTAATAGATCAATGATTCGATGGTAAAAATTTGAGAATTTTCTTATAAAAATGATAAACAGCCCCGAACCCTCTTAAGTTCTTAAAGTAAAAACACCATAAAAATTAACTTCTAAATTTTTCGAGGAGGGGAAGGTGTAGGAAAAATTCATGAAATGGCCACAACACATTTTTTAACTAGCTTTTTTATTTTTTATTTTTTATTTTTGTTTCTAATGCGCACACTCGGAAAGAGTCCGCATTTCTCCCGAATTCGTAATCATATCGACTGTTTCAATAATTCGGAGATAACTTTAAATATTGCTACATAACTTACTAATATTTGATCAAATTTGAGTTGATTAATGCATTATTCTTCGCATTCTATATAACACCACCATTATCTATATAAAGAGCTTAGTTAAAATAAATTAAATATATTATGTTGACTTGCCCTCATATTTCCTTCAATCATCAGATGTTCACACAAAAATATCTTACTTCAAAAGAAGAGTTTAAATTCTTATTTTTTAAAAAAGACACTTTTATTGAAAATTACTAAGAATATGCATTAAATTTATTGCAATAACAAAAAAAATTAACTAAAATTTTAATTATTTTACCATATTTTTGATCATGTAGGTAAAAAAATATCTGAATACTCCGCAAAAATCTATTTTTTTGTGCATTGTGTAATAAATATATGTGTACATCAGTGGCGTGCAGTCCATGGATGCAACATCGCGCATCCCTCAAATTCAAAAATGTCAAGAGAATTTTCATCCATGTTATATTGGAGCTGCGAAATGAGCTCAAAATTTTTTATTAAAAATTCAAAATTGCAAATTTAATAAAGTCCAAAGATTTTCAAAATTCGAATGCGCCGCGCTTTTTTTTTTAATTAATTTCAAAACATACATTTAACATTTTTCGGTCTTAAATTCGATATAATTATTTCTAAAATGATTTAATATAATAAATTCAATTAAAAACAACTGATCAGAAATACAAATGATTATTCAAATATTTATTTTGACTCCTGGAAACCTTATTTAAGCCGAGATCCCACTCTGAACAAGCCTCTTGCTCAAATCCATTTGTCCGTGTACATATGTCCTTGTGACCACAATTTTGTCGCGTTGCCTTTTGAGTGGACGAGTTTTTGAGCATAATGATCCGGACGATAAAGGTAGGTCTTTAATTGATATTACTTGTGTTTAGAAACTTTTTATTTTGTAATGTACTTATAAATGTTTTGTGTACTAAGTTAAACATCTGCAAGATGATAAACCGAAATAAAAAAGATCTCCAAGGGACCGTATCCACCAACGCTATTCAAGCTTTCGTTGCAAACTGGGATATTGGCCGCACACACAGAATCTCCAAGGGACCGTATCCACCAGCAACGCTATTCAAGCTTTCGTTGCAAACTGGGATATTAGCTACACAAAAATAAGACAAACGATCTTAAAAATCGTTACTAAATTTTTTTTTTTTTCTTCAAACTTTACTTGTTTCCATTTGTTAATAAAATCATTTAAGCTAAATTCTTTCTTTTTTTAATTTCTTTGCAAGTAATCTAAACGCGCTCCCATTTTACCTTTTGAAAGATTTTTAATTTTCTTCAATCTACAGTCCACTAATTCTTAATCGAAACCACAACAATTTTAATTGAACACTAATTTTTTTAAACCCGAGCTGAAACTTATTTTTTTGAAACGGCCATTCAGTATATTGTAAAATTTTAAAAACACTTTCAATAAATACTTTACAACTAATTCATTTAAATTTATATAAAATTTACAATTTTTAGGCTTTTTAATTTTAATGATTTAAAGAATATGTAATGTCTTGAATTTCCTATTTTCATCACTTCAGCTATCTTGTGGAAAATATTTTGATTTTATGAGATTAAAAAGTGAATTAATTTACATGTATGTTTCCATTTAAAATCTATGAAAAATAATAAAAGATGTTTGAGCAAATATATTTGCATTAATGAAGTCCAATTTAAAATTCTCTATCTATGTTATATAGTATCGTTTTGGTCGGTTTAAAGACCATTCTAGAATAATCAAAATTAAAAATTAATCTCTAATTCGACAGGCTTGGACATGTTTTGATTTCTTGCAATACACACCTCCTAAACAAAGAAATATGATTATTTTCTGTCTTGCCCTTTTTAGTTATTTTCATCGACAGATTCTAATGAAAGAACCGCTCACCCGCACATTGTGTAAAAAAGTGAAAACTTTTTCAAGACATCGTACATGAACTGCTCTAGTAATTATTAATAAACTTAAATATAAATTGTTCATTTTGTGGCTCTTAAAATTTCACTAGAATAATTGAAAAATATTTTTCTGCCTTTTGAACCAGATATTTCAAAATCTAATCGGTATTAAAACACAAAAGAACTTTTTGAAGTTTCCGTTCTTGGGCTATCGTGGTATCAATTCAGACACACAAAGAAAAATCATAGTTGAAAAATATTTTTCTCCGCGTTTTCAAACATTTTTAAAACTGCGTAAAGCAAATATTTTTATGCATGATTTAATACATTTTAATTTGCATTGTCCCTTCTACAAGCGTGTTAGTAAGTTTTCAACTATGAAAAAATTGAAACATCTTCAGAAATAAGTTAGAGTAGTATAGATTATCCTCTCTGTTTAAATATCAATTGATAAAAAATATAATGTTAAATTTGAAAAAAAAACGACAAATTCTATGAAGTGCGGTTATCAGTAAATTTTGCAAAAAGGAACGAAAAATAATTAAAATTAAAAAAAATGAAAGAATGAATGAATGAAAGTCTATTTTGGACAGTATCCCCTAGTTGAAAAGTCATCTTCCGCCACTGGTGTATATATTAATTTGTGAATATTTTTCTTTGTTCATTTATGAAAATTTGAAAAACTTATTCAAAATGTGAGGTAATAATGTGACTGCACAATCTGAAATAACTTCCTCAATTCTCTTTCTTTGATATTGATTTGTTTAAATCTCTTGTAATTTCTCTCTCTCTATCCCACTCAATTCAAATCACTAGAACAAACGACCTATCGTGGGGACATCAAAAATTCATTAAATCTGCATTTTAAAATGAGCTCGTTTGTCTGTTCGTATTGAAATGCCAAGTCAATTGCCCTCCGGTTTTTGGACTCTAATTGACCTGAAAGTCAAGCCTAGTTCAAGACTCTTAATTAAGATACAGATCTTGAACTCGGCAATTCAGCGTTCATCAGCAAGAAAAATACATTCAACTTATTGTGGCCTTATGAGAGTTTGAGGGAATGTCGCTCCTCAGGATAAAGCACTCAACAGCCACCTACGCGTAAAAAATCTCAAGTGTTTATCCTATATTAAAATTCTTTCGTAAATTAAGCAAAAAAAGAGGAAAATTATTATACAAGCAACGTGAAACAATTGGGTTTTAATTATGAATACATTTTATCAGGGTTGAAAAAATCACTCTCCTCTTTTGCATCTTACTTATTATGATGTTGGTGAGTGGCTGGGTTTTACTAAAAGAAAACAAATATATGCCTATTTAATTAAGAGAATATAAAAGTTCGAGATGAGATTTATTTCGATTCTAAATATTCATAGCTAACAATAATTATAGTATTTTTAATACTAATAATAAAAAAACATTTTCCAGCTACAGTGAAACCCCTCAAATCCTAACCCCAAAATCAAAAGAAATCCCGGGAAATCCGAACACAAAAAGCATGTTAGTGATAAAACAATTGTGTATATATTCTACATTATAGTCTTATTTTACATGTGGTGAAAAATTAACAAAGAAGTACAGTTAGCAAACCTAACAAAGTGTAAATGTGTCTACATACTTTATGCCATTCAGGATTAAAAAACGGTAAAAGTTGGTTATTGAAATACTTTAGGCTAATCACTTTGCAAAAACAATGAAATAATAATAGAAACCACAAAATATCCGCTTTATCTTTCATTTGATATTAGTTATCTTCGTTGTCAAAGCTGCTTTCGGCTAATCCGAACAGGCTACAGCCCCAATTAGTTCAGTTTGAGGAGTTTCACTATATCAATATTTTGACATCAAGTCAAAACTGTGAGCTATTGTAGGTATCAAATCCAAGCAGGCAAACACACAGCCAGAAAAAATTATAATTGGCTTTAGGTATTTTTAAACACAAACTTGATTGGAAGAAAAAATTGATTGGATTCAATTTACTTGTCCATCCGGAAAGTGAAGAAATGATACAAAGCAGTTTTAAAAATTAAATGAGAATTTAAAGTAATTTGGAAATTCAAGGATTTGTCTAAATAAATAAAATTAATTTTTTTCCGATGCTATAATTTTTTCACTAGATTATTATTAATGCTTATGTAGAAAAAAATATAAATTGAAATGAACGATCTTCAAATTATAATAATAGAACTTTTTTGATATTCGAACAATATTTAGAAAAAACGGTCAGGTTTGTTTTGAAAACTATATTGGTGTCGAAATGAAATAAAAATTTTGCATAGTTTCAAGGGCAATTAAAATGAATGATTTTCCGAAAAAGGGTGCCAATAGAAAGTTTGAAATTGTACACCATTGGTCTATATCTTCCAGTTCAAGCATGTCAAAGACATGGCAAGACGAGTTTTGGTCGAATAAAAATTGTTCTCACTGAGGAACTATTAATATAGAATTAATAAAAAAAGGAATAAATAAAGATGATTTAAGAACTTATGGACTAATTCATTTTTAAAAACTCTCGAAATATAGAATCGAAAATAACTAAGAGTGCTATAGACAATAGAATTAGGAAAATTTAAGATTTCCTATAGGACAAGCTGATTCATTGTGGAATATGGTCAATTTCCATCTCAGGGACTCTGGAAGTTTAATTTGTGACTCCTACCCTCACTCACACAAAGCAGTATCCGTTTAGGGCAGTCCCAAAATATATTTTTAACAAATCTAATGCTAAATTTGAAAAATAACGAAAATGATGCTGTATTCAATAAAATTGCAAAAAAAGCGAAAATTAAAATAAAATTTCAAAAAATGAAAGGTACTTTGGACAGCATCCTAGTTCAAAATTCATAACCTACTATTACTCTTCTATATACACTCTTTATACACAAATATTTAGAATAACAAATAGTAGTTTGTCAATTATTTTCGGCCACTTCAATTCCTTCTTTGGAATGTGAAATACCAATTCGTGCTTTTCTAATTTATTGTCAATTAGAAAAAAAAACGTTTTTAAAAGGTGCTTTGTACATATATCATAGATTAAATCTTTGAAATGAATCGGATAAATTTAATAACATTTGAGCCTATCATGCGTATTTTATTTCAGAATCTACTGTTATTTAAAATTACAAATATATAATTACAGCTGTTTTCTGAAATGTATAATAATAATACATTTTATAAATATATATAATAGAGTAACTAATTTTCTAGAAAATTATTATAAAATCTTTAATTCATTCTAAGGGAAAAATGGATTTTATTTTCTATTTTTATGATGATTCTGTGCTGGTCATTTACTCTCCGGTATTGTTAATTAACTAATTTTCCTTAAGGTCCGTAAACGGCTTTAGAACAAGTTGTAAACTTTATTATTCCTTTTTTTAATTCTCATATGACATGCATGTGTATTTTGTTATCTTTTTCTTTTTTTACATGTATATAATGTATCTATATTCGACCAATACCTGCCTTCTATATGATTAATCATTAATTGCTCTAAGATTCGGTTGATGTATAAATCTTCCCAGTTGCAAATGAAAGGATGTTTATTCCTCTACTACTTACATGGATCGATAGCTATTTTTAAATTTCAACTCGATATCTCCAATGTTAGCATCAGTAACAGTTACCCTAGATTTAGCGGAGTCCTTTTTCATTTTGAAAATACAATCGACTCTCTAAACAATTTCGAACCTCGATAATTCGAACTCTTCAGCTGTTAACTTCATTAAATCAAAAATACTGTGTTTGATACGCCCGGTAACACGAAATCTTTTTCGCAACAAGAAGGTGAAGAACTTTCTGTATTCAAACTAGGCCACTTACCCTCTTTATAATTCGAATTTTTCCTACCAAAAAAACTATTCTTAATTTTGTTAATTAGGTATATTATTATCTATATCTATTGCAATGTTAATACATATGTAATTTTTGTTCTTTTTTGTCGTTTTCATTATTTTTTACTTTTTTACTTGAGGTTATATATAAAATCTTTGTAGCTCATACATATTTTCTCATCATCATTGAGTATACAGTCCTAAGACTGGTTTGATGCAACAATCCGTCTCCACTCGACTCTGTCCCCGCCAGCTGTGTGACCTCTCTAAATGTCTGACATCCCATATTCCCAATTATTTGGTTGAAATATTCTAATCTGGATCTTCCCCTTCCCTTTTCTTTCCCACCTCCCCCTCCAAGATATCCCTAAGCAGTCCCCCATGTCTCGGTGTGTGCCCCATCATCTGACCTCTTCTTTTCTTCAGACTCTTCCACAAGGTTTTTCTTTCTCCTATTCTTCCAAGAACTTCTTCATTTGTAATTTTATCCATCCATTTGATGTTCATCATTCTTCTGTGGCACCACATTTCGAAAACCTTTTAATCTCTTTTCTCCTTTTCTAATTGTCCAGGTTTCACACCCGTACACTGTCTGCTCCATACATGAAATTTCTAAAATATAATAAAAACTTTTAGTTCGAATTTTTTTCATATCTTGATAATTAAACTTCTTGATAATTCGAAGTCTCGATAATTCGAATTTTTCTTGTAGTCCTTGGAATTCAAATTATCGAGAGTCGACTGTATAAAAATTTGTAACAAATTATATTCAAACGGCTAATATTTTCTTTGTTTTCTAATTTAATTTCATTTTTTACAAACTTTTCGTTGTTCTGAGTATTGGAAATTTGGAGAGACGAAAATAATCATGTTTTGAAAATTATTTTCTCCACCTTTCAGAAATCCCTGAGGAACAAAGAAAAAAAATGAGTCAACTAAAATTGATGACTTTTTTAGGATTGACTTTGAAATTCAGCTCTTATGAAGCGGAGCTAAGTAAGTATATTGAATTCACTTGATATCCTCTTTTTTTACTTATCGTTTTTATAAATAGTACCTGGAGGCACCGAGCGATGCTCGGTAACTTCTTCTTCAGTTAAAACCTTTATTTTAATATTATTTTTAATTTAAAATTCTTATAAAAAAGTCGATTTTTATTTGAGAGCCTTTTTAAAAATTAAAAAAAATACAAATATATATAGTATTCTCCTGTACCCCCCCCCCCCACCCCGCTTGATCCCACCCCCGAAACCTCGCCCTACCCCGGATCCCCCACCACTGCCACCTCACCACCTGCACCTGTTTTTATTCAACCAAATGATTCATTTTTATTCGTGGTGTTAATAAATAAAACTATAAATGTATTGTTTTTCAGAAAATTGAGACCTGCTTATGCGAAAATATAATTTTTTTAAAATAAATTCTATGTTATTTTTTTGTCTATTAAATAAGTAAGTTCAAACACTAAAACAGTATAAAATGTTTATTAATATTTATAACGTTTATGGAGAACAAAATATGTTAAAATCCACAATCTGGCAATACTTCTTCAAGGCCTTTGAGAAAAAGGATTAACCCGGCCATTGTCTGCCTGGGCACAAAAGGAAAAGAGTAACCTTTTTTAAAAACCCTAGATAAAATTTGTCTACCTGAGAATAATTAATTTGATTACGAAAAAAACCAACAAAAACAATTTTGTGGAAGATGAGACAGTGACAGATCAGAATTTCTCTTTAAAAGCCCTAACCCGTGAATTTCATCAAAATCGGTAGAGTCGTTTTCAAAATATAACCAAGATACAAATATACAAACAAATAAATATATATATATATATATAAACAAATAAATATACAATTTTTATCGTTAATAAGAGTAGATATGAAACGTGTACACAAATAATTTTTAAGTTATATAGTATTTATGCCGATAACTGAACAGATTTTGGGTTCTAGAACTTCCAGTATGCAAAAAATCATTATTTGTCGAGGGAAGCTATCAACAGTTGCTAATAAGCTGCAATTTGCAGGACCTAAGATTGTATTTAATACTCCACCTTTGTGTCAAGTTTTAGTTTTCTAGCTCAAACCGTTTGTGAGAATTTTTATAGAATATGTATTCCCCTTCCATTTCGCCTATTCGGTTTCAATATAAGAAAGAAGGAATCAGTAAACTGAATCATTATGTTGACTCCCTCAGAGAATATCGATAGGATTTGATATATTATTAATTTCTTAATTGATCAACCTCTATCTATTATTCAGGTCTAAATTTAACCCTTTCAATATCGTTCCTGTCCCTTTTGACCGACTTAGTTCAATTTTCGTTTTATTTACAAAGTTTCGCGTCATAATACAGGCTGGCCACAAACCTGGAAAGCCGGGGAATATCGTGAGATTATCGGGAATTTAATGCAACTTTTTGGAAATATCATGGAATTTCAAGAGGTATCATGGGATTTGGTGGGAGAACTCAAATTTTCGAAATTTTTATTAAAATCTTGTATTTATTTCTATCATAAAACTTCTCATTAAAAATTTTAACTTATATATTTTCAAAATAAAATAATAATTGATAGTAGGACATATTATTGCTAGTTATAAAATGCTAGCTATGGCAATGTACTAAAAAAAAACTGAATAAATAAAAAATAAAATATTCAAATAAACATAGGTATAGGTAAATCGAATGTTTTCTACATTTATTTCATTTAGAATTTTGTCAAATATCTGAACTTATATATTTCTAACTTGAAATAATGATGTTAAAATAAATTTTTATAATTTTTTTCTAATTAATATATCAAAGAATAATCAATAAATAGCGCGATCAAAAACAATTCTCATTGATATATAGTATTCTTTGATATGGGGGTCGGATAGGCTAAGCGGTAGCGTGTCATCCTGCTAACCAAGTGGACCCAGGTTCGAATCCGACTCGAGGCACCCGGCTAAAATCTGACCCCCGGGGTAGGGACAAATTTAAATAAATAAAATAGTATCGTAAATGGCTTATGGCTAGAAATGACGAAAAGCCAAAAAAAAATATTCTTTGATATATTAATTAGAAAAAAATTATAAAATTTTATAGGTATGGGTAGTTGAACATGTGCCAATGTTTGTGAGTTTATACCAAGTATAATTATTGATATTTAAAATATAATCAAATTTTAAATATCTTAATAGTGAATAAATTTCTAAATCAGGGAAAAAAATATAATAAATTTATGGAAAATTGGGAATTACAGGGAATTTTGGAATCATTTCTTTGCCGCCATCCTGTAATAAGTCACTTTTTCATCGAAAATCTTTAAAAGCCCTTTTGACAAACTTTAATGTAATTTTCTTAAATTTGATAATTTGATTTTTAAATTAATTCAAATCCAAATTAAGCCAATTTTAAATTAAGAATCTTTAAAGCAATTTTGGGAATCATCAAAAAAATTTTACATTTGTCGAATTTAAACGATAATTTGTCTCTAACGTTACTTACCATAGAAAAAAATTGCCAAAACACTAAAATATCTCAATTTATGATCGATCTATATTAACATGTAATTTCTTTCTTTTCAGATCATTGTTATATGGTTCTTGTCTCACCTTTAATTAATGCTCAACTTTACTAATTACGCTTTCATCTAGACAAGTAAGTAATTTTCTGTTTCTGTTATATAAATATGGTATGCACAGAGTGGTAGTAATCATTATTTATAATGAAGCTGATTGAGATCGAATTCATTTGATTCTGACCACGCATTGAAGGGAGTCGAGATGTTAAATTTAACTGATTTGTGTTCATGCGTATGGCTAGTACAGTTTTATATATGTTATATGCAAATTTAACAAGGTGTTTGTATACTTAGTTGTTATTATGTTCTAGTTATTAGCATAAATATTTATCTCTCAATTCTGTTCATATATATATTCTCTTTTATTATATTTAAATATCATAATTTCTATCAAAATTTGCACAGTTTCATTCAGAGAATTTCAAAATTATGATAAAATATAATTTAATAGAAAAACTAAAGAGAAAAAAAACATTCAAAAATTTGATAATAATGGAAAATTTTCATGAACTAAATACTATACCAGTTAGGGTTCTCCTTATTTTGGATATTTTCGAAAATTTACGCTGACAGGGGCTCATATGGTTAGAAATAAATATAAAAAAATATCCCCCAAGTTTCAAGTTTCTATCTCATTTTTAACCTAGTGCTACACAGCGATTAAGTTTCTCATCTAAATATCATGGGGTTTGTGGCATTGAACGATCAATTTTATTCCGGCCAAAGTAATGGTTCAAAAAAATTTGAAACTCTAGACTTTATCCTTATAGCTATCTCAGAATTTTTACAGATTTTTAACCATTATAATTTTTGGAGTTATAAATCGCTGTGTAAAAAAAAATTGAGATAGAGACTTGAAACTTGGGGGATATTTTTTTATTATTTATTTCTAACTATATGTGCCCATGTCAGCGTAAATGTTGAAAATATCCAAAATAAGGCACTAATATCAGTAGATATTTAATTTTTTTTACCATTATGATTTTAATATTTGTTTCGTTTATTTTAACTAGTTTTAAATGAAAAATCTCTAATAAATTGAAAAAACAAGAGTTCGGTAAAAATAGTATAAATAAATAAATAAATTTGAAAAAAAATTAAATTAACTTATACACAGTCATTTTTGTATTTGATTTTAAATAAAAAACAACATTTTTTCTGTTGATAAGAACACCTGAACCCCCAGCCAATATCTCGGTGCACCGCCTCCCCCTAACATTTATTGTATTTTGAAATCTATTTAAATGGGTATTTTAAATAGAGTTTAAAAAATATAATTTCGTTAAAATATCTAGAAAAATATACTAGATGAAGGAGGATCAGCCAAATATGGAATCACTGGGTTCAATAAAACACCTTTAATAAGACGTTTCGGCCTGAATTTTATTTGGCCATCTTCAGTCAATTAGGCTAAAATTTTTTTTACAAATGAATGTTAATTGATATATTTTTTATACAAAATTATAAGTTGACCAAGTTGGTTGTTTAGACTTACAGTTATACACAAAATGCGGAACACATATGTGATCGAACCAAGCCTTGTCAAAAATAAAATCTTTTTAGCTTCATGTGAATTTATAACAACATTACCTGGACCCAAAAGTTTCAGGGCGAAAGTAATGAGTTTATATAAATTTTTCTATATATTACATTATAATTAAATATTTGACCCTTATGAGGAGGTCATCATATATCTCATCATTATTTATTTACAAACAAAAATCCAAATTAGAATTTAATTACTTTTTTAAATCACATGCATTTTCCATTCAATCAAATTATACAATTCTTATCAAAAAATCCCAAAAAGAGTTTTTATACATTGAGATCAAGAGAACAACGTTGGTTCATATCACACAGGATAGATGTGTAAATATTGGATAAAAACATACAATCTCTTTTAAAAAATTGATAGCCTTTTCACCTGCTATTTTTATATAGCATTTCGGCTATAGTTCTTTTATAGTAGTTATCAATCTTGACCAATATTTGCGCGTTATCGTAATCAAAAGAATGACTATGTTCAGCTGCATGGGTGGAGTGTGCTGTGTTGTTCTTTTTTATTTCGAACACTTAATTTATGTTCATATGCCTAATTTTTAGTGAACGTGAACTTTTACTATAGGTGCTAGAATTTGGTGGACAATCTAGACAGTTAATTTGATAGACAATATTACATAATTCTCTAGGAGCTGGATCTTTATTATTAAATAAAAATTGAATATTGTCTATATTTTTTTTGTAGAACAATATTCACGTTGTAAATTTTAAAAAGTTTTCTTATTTTTTCGGATATGCCGTGAATATAAGCAACGAAATAGACGTCCGACTGGTTATTTGAATTATTATTATTATTTGTTAAAATGTTAACATTGTTGTTTAAATTATTTTGTTTAGTTAGAATTCTCTGATTGTCCTATTAATAATGTGCATAGGGTAGTTATTTGATACAGCCAGCTGTCTATGTAGTTCACAATATTTTTTCGCCTGACTCATCATCACACAAAATAAAAATTCTCCTCAAAAAATAGTTCGAGCTATTGATCTTATATAGAAAAGGTATGTTGGACTATTTGAAGCCTTTTTATATATATCAAATGATAGGAGCCTTCGCTTTTCTTTATTATTTCCAAATCCAAAAACAAAATCCTATCGTCCCTCTCTACCTCAAAAGTAAATTTGATATTTGGATGAAATTCATTAAGCCTTTAAGGATTGCCGAAATAGAGCATTCAGGCACACAAGCGAAAGAATCATCGACATATTGCAAATAAAACACCAAAGCCAGAGGTTCTTGCATTGATGGTAATTTGGCTGATACCTCCTCCTTCATCTAGTACAGTTTCATCACAGCCACGAACTCTAATATATCTAGAAAATATTTCTTGTAATTTGAATTATGACCCACTTTACAAAACCGATTGTCATTTACTAGATCTGACATAGAATGGATTATTTTAAATATATGTCAGAAGGGTTATTCTCACCCTTGCTTGTAAAATAATGTTCTGATCAAGGGATAAAATTTTTCGAAGGATGCATTCACACTTGAAATAATGAATATTAATTTTCAATTTACTTTGTGAAACCTACCTTGAAATTTTATTTACTGATTATCAAATTTCATTTCCAGAAAAATATACTTTAATTAAAATTAGTATTTTATATAGATGCGGGTGCCTGTGGGGGCGTCAGAGCAACAACTTTTTTAAAAATTTGATACAAATAAAGATTAAAAAAAAAAGCCTCCCGAAATAGCAACTAAAATTGAGCAAATCCACAAAACTCATTTGAGAGTTAAAGCTTTCGTGACCATTGGTAATATCGGTAGAAATAAAGGGTTAACCTCACTCTGACCCGAGCTTACTTTTTTGAATTTTTAATTGTTGCTGATAGAAGGTTCACAATCTGGTTTTTCACGATTGGCAGATCAGTGCTTTAAACTTTCTCAAACTGAAGTCCTCGATTTCTAGTTTTCCCCGAGAGTTATCTTGAGGATCCCAAAAATTTTTCACTTTAAAGCAGTAAATAAAGAAAAAATGTTATCTATTCAATAAATTTTGCTATTATTTATTTATTTATTTTGTTAGTAATTTAAAAAGAACAAAGCATAGCCTAAATCTTTAGTTGTATTGCGTGGAACGCGATTTGAAAAATACAAAACTCCTTGGCGATTAAATGAGATATAAACTAAACAAACCTTCTGAATTCTACTGATTACAAGTCCCTTCTCGCTTTCACTTTCCTCGCGATCTATAATCTTCTGACTCCTGCTTTCACCTTCAGCACAATCACAAACGAAATTTCTCTCATTTTTTTATGAGTCAACACTGACTTATAATAATAATAATAATAATAATAATAAAAAAGTAAAGATTTGAGCATCTTATTTTTGAAAAAGAGTTGGAATGTTTTCAAAAATGAGCTCGGGTTCAAATTAGCAAATATATTTTAAACGAGAAAGAATTTAATTTTTAGGACAGAATCTAAGATTTTAATATAACAGAAATTAAAAAAATTAGCTTAAAATGAAAAAAAGTTTTTCATACAAGTCCTCCTATTTTAATATAAAAGTAAGATTTCATCATCTTTATTTTTGAAAAAGAGTTGGAATGTTTTTTCAAAAATGAGCTCGGGTTCAGATTAACAAATCAATTTTAAACGAGAAAGAATTTAATTTTTAGGACATAATCTAAGATTTTAATGAAAATATTATTAAGTGCGATATCAGAGAGGATTCATCCCCCAGGGAGTCGAACCTGAGAACTAACTTGCTTTCCGGGCAGTCAGCTCACACCCTCGAGACAAAAACTCTCTCTGAATCGCAATATTTGATATAAGCATAGAAATTCTTCACTCCATTAATATATAACGGAAATTAAAAAATTTAGCTTAAAATGTATATATGTATCCCCCCCCCCCCCCCCCCCCGCGTTTCGCAACCATAAGTCTCAATCCTACGAAATTCGAAATAAGGTCAATATAGGCTAGAAGGAGTAGAGCAATCTTTTGGTTGAAATCGGAAAACCAGATAGATATTTACGTGAAAAGATTTTTCTTTTTTTATTTTCTCATAAAAACAAGCTCCTATTTTGATTTTTTAAAAATTAGTGTATTTATCAAGTGTCATGAGTTAAGTGTCATGAGTTCATAGTTGTGTCAAATTTTAAATCCGATCGTAAAAAAGGAGCTTGTAAATTACGAGTGTCGTAAAATAAATATTTTAATCTTTCGTATCTCGTCTTCGGAAAGTCGCAGAGCCTTGAAATTTGAAATATAGGCTATCTAGAGGCTAGAAAAAGTATAACAAGATTTTTTGGCTAAAATATAAAAACCGGAAGTTGATGTTTACGTACGAAAGAATGTACCCCACCTGCGTTTCGAAACCGCAGTCTCAGAGATGCAATTCGAATCTTGAGTTTGATATAGGCTAGAAGGAATACATCAAGCTTTTGGTTGCAATCGGAAGACGGGAAGTGGACATTTACATGAAATATTTTTCGTTTTTTTTTTTATTTTCTCAAAAACGACTCCAACGATTTTGAAAAATAAAAAAAAAAAAAACGAGAAAAATAAAGGAAAGGGTGTAAATTAGTAGTGTCGCGATGACTAAAATAAATGAAAATGTGAAAGTTGTGTGGTGACCACACCAAATGTTACATACGGTACATTACAGCAAATGATATTTCTTAACAAATATATTAATATATCAAATATATTAAATATATAATTATTTTTACAACAAAGTGGATATAAAAATATACTTCCCAGATATGAGCACATACAATGAATAATAAGTTTCAAGAGGTCATGAAAATTATTTTACCAAGTCAGCTGTTGAGAGAAAAGCATTTCTTTTTGAAAGCTTTCAGCAGTGGCGTAGCCAGAAAATTTCCATGGTGGGTGGGGGGGGGTGGGGGGGGGATCAACGCAAAAAGTAAAATATTTAGTGAGAATTTTTTTTATTAAAACAAATAGGTACTTCAAGAAATTAAAAAAAGAACATAATTCTTGATTAAACATATGAAATATATTTAATTACGGTTAGTTTGTCATAAGAAACAGTTTGTCATTGCCATTACTCATCCCATGAGCCTGTCCTGGCTTTCAGAGTGGCTGTATTTTTTATATTTACTGGTAGTTTGTTCCATTCTCTTTTGAAACGCACCTATATATATACCACTTATAGGTGACTAAAAAACAAATGAATAAATTTAAATCGCTTGTCGAATTGACAGAAAATTTTAAATGATTTAACTAAAAACAAGTTATATTTAAAAATGTAGGTATATTTTATTTTTTAATTCTGTTGACACTCACAAAATCTTACATAACACAAAGATCAAATTCCTACGTTCTTCAATAATCATAATAAATATATAAAGATGTCTTTGGGGAAAAAATATGATAAAAGGCTAGACTTTAGGGCCGCCTGGGCAGCGGAGGGTATACATTCAATCGAACGCTCTGCGTTGCGGGATGCATTGACAGGTATTACATATTAAAACCTTTTAGGGCTTTATCAAATTTTCAAAATCTCATTCTAATCTTGAAAATTCACAATTTTCTAAATGATATTAGAGAAAAATTTAACGAAAATGTTCACAGTAGCAATAGTAGCGGAGTTAAATCACGAGAGACAGTCAACTCTGAATCTGGGGGGTTAGGTAACTATAATTATTGTAATTTTTTTTATTTTATATTTACAAGCTCATTATTTATTTCAATTTCACACTTTCAACTTTAAGAACAAATAAATTAAAATTCAGAGCGGGTGTCTGAGAGAGCCAGGATTAATCCTCACTCACATTTCACACATTTTATTTAGTATTTACAATAAAGTATAATAATTATATTCCACCCTCTTTATATGTTCTTCTGCTGAAAGTGTAAAAATTAAAGAAGAAATTAAGTTCCACCAAAAATACACAACCTCTGTTGAAGGTAACTGTGAATACGGGTCTTGAAACACTGAAGGTTTATGTTTCGGGAAGACGGACGGAAGTAAGTTCAGACTCGAACTCATATAGATAAACAAATTGGCGAATGCGTTTGTTTATTTACTATCGATTTTCGTGCGAGGTGTTGCATGTTTAAAAATCGTATATTTCCTAAAATTAATCTATAGGATAATAATTCAGAACCACTTCATTCGCCAATACGTTTGTCCCCATGACTTCAAGGAACTGAAACTCTCTCCCGGCCTACATCTTTCCCAGCACTTATAATCTTCAAACCTTCCGAAACCCGAGTGCACAAACATCGCCTCCACCCTCTCACTTGATCAACTTTCCCCTCCCTTCGGTAATGCAAGGGTCTTTCGAGATCAATTAGGGGCTACACCTTACTGGTGCGCCGTATTCTTACGTTCGATTGCATTAAAAAAAAAAAAGAAGAGCTGTAATCACCCGCTCGGGAATTAACCCGAATGCAAAAAAGCAATCAGGCCACAGGCTTGTCTTCCGAAACACTCATAAATATTTACTTAAACTATAGGGTATGGCTAACTATAAATTTAGAATCCCTTGTACTGAGAAATTTTACGAATGAAGATTAATTAAATAAATAAAATTGAAATATTTACTTGGTTTGCATCAATAAGTAAGCAATTTGACCGCCTTGGTGGTGTAATGGTCAGAACAACTGACTGGCAACCGGAGGTCTCGGGTTCGATTCCCGTATACCCAGACATTTTTTCTGTAAGTATAGGGTCTGGTAATAAAAATTAAGTGGGAGATAAATTTAATGAATTTATCGCGCGGAGAAATTACCACTGCTCGAAGCCCCTAAAACCTTGGTAAATTGGATAATTAAGATTGTATCTAAGTTTCTGAGATTGGTCGTGATCCCAGCTTCTTTTCCTTCTGCTCTGTTCTTTTCACGATTGAGGGGCCAGCCCATACAGGCCTTTAGGGGATCCACCTTCTGGTGTATCTCCTTCTCTCATCAATATCATTAAAAAAAAAAAAAAAAAAAAAAAATTTACCTTTTGGTCTTCAGATTCATTACTTAAGGAGGTGAATACAATCCTTCTGAGATATAATAAAAATCATCCTCGAATTCAGTAATTAACAATCTGTTGTGAGTTTTGAGAGATTTGAGTTATATAGCAGAATTTTCGACTAAAACACTATGAGTGTTCCCACATGAACTGGCATCTCCAATTTGGACAACTCTTACTTGGATTGTTTATCATTTTTATAAGAAAATTCTCAAATTTGTACCATCGAATCATTGATGTATTAAATATTTTTTTCGAAATTTGAAGTTGATGTCATCCCATTACTGAAAATAAATTATTGAAAATTGTCCTTTTAACATGGAAGTAAATGGTTGAAACTTTTAAAAGGGCTATAACTACCATGCAAATCATACCATTTTCAACAAATTTATACAGATCAATAATTGAACTTTTATGAATCGAATGATAGATTTGTCAATAGATTTGACAGTCTAGTTAATTAGTTATTCATAAATGTAAAAATAAAAAAGTTATTTGCAGCCAACATAATATAACAAAAGCACTAGTGTAGAATTACAACTCTATTTCTTGAAATGGTTTTTGTCTTAAATAAATGTTTTTATAATGAGAAAAAATTTCTCTCGTATTCTTTTTATTATTCTTATCAAAACAAAGATTTTTTATTCGAAATTAACCTCATTATTAACAATTTTTATTAAAAAATGTAGTAGTCAGACGTTGTCACTCTGCAGAAATACAAAAGATTTTTTCGCAGATCAACCAGATACATAAGCTGTTCCGAACTCACTTAATTGAAAAGTTTTTTTATTTTTCGAAAGTAGCATAGTTGTTGTTATTTTTGATATATATGTGTGTATGTTTATTTGTATCAAGCAGAGGACAACCTCTTTGTTTCTCTTTAAAAACTCTTACTTAGTTCAACTTCTCAAAATCACATAAAATAATATTTTTCGATGAAAACTTGACAAATTAAATCAATATAACAGTTTAAGCCATCTAAATCAAGCAATCGAAACCATGTTTACTTCAACTCAAATAATAGATACAAATATTTTTAAATATATAAGAAAAATAATTTTTAAGAAAAAAATATAACCGACTTCAAAAAAATTAAATGCAACAAATAAAATACACTAAAAGGTATAAAATAGTTATTATCTTATTTAGTTACAACAAACGACGAAATATTAACATGAAATTACTTTTTGAAGTCGGTGCCAAAGAAACTATACCTATAAGCGAGCGTACTAAGTAAGATCCGTCGAGTGCGATTCATAAAATGTATATGTTTTGCACCGACTTCAAAAGTAATTTCATGTTAATATTTCGTCGTTTAGTTGTAACTAAATAAGATAATTATTATTTTATTTTTTTTTTCGTTAAATTGAAGGGTTGGTTTGTCACAAATATAATAAAACAATAATTTTAATAACTATTTGTATTATTTAATTGATAACTATACAGTTATTATTTTATACCTTTTAGTGTATTTTATTTGTTGCATTTAATATAAAACAATAATTTTAATAACTATTTGTATTATTTAATTGATAACTATACAGTTATTATTTTATACCTTTTAGTGTATTTTATTTGTTGCATTTAATTTTTTTGATCAGTTTTATTTTTTTTTAAAATTATTTTATTTTTCTCTTTTTAGTGATGTTATTAATAGTGATCTTATCATCAGAACATGACCAAATTAATATGGTACCATCCCTAAGATACCCCTTTCTAATAAAAAAAGAATCATCGAAATCGGTTCATAAACAAAGTTAGGCCTAAACAAACCTAACAAAAAAGGTTTAATACCAATAAAAAAAAAATGGGACCAATCGGAAGCTAGACTGAACCAAAAACTGAATGCAAAAAATATTCAAAATCGGTTCACAATTGGTGGAAGTATGAGGTAACATAGACACAAAAAAAAAAAAAAAAAAATCAGTCAGGCAAAAACTTCTCCTTTTTTAGGTCGGTTAATTGTTATCGATATTATAATATCACTTTAGATACATTTCTGAATAATTTCCTGAAGCACAAAATTAAATTCTAAATATAGTGAAAATATTTTTCATAATGTCTTTATTCTCTCTATATTAATTTATGTAACATTCCAATATCAATCTGCGAGAATGAAAGTTTCTTAAGATTTCTTCTGGAAATAAGATAAAATTTAATAACTAAAAACTTCAATAAATTGTTCAGGAAGATTTTGACTAGGTATTAAAAAAAAAATCCGATAATTTTACCTTAGTTATATATCAATCTCTCTACTTTAATGAAAAAATTCTATCAAATATAATTAAAAAGAGAGAAAAAGAGAGAAAGAAAATTACATTTCGGTTTGTTTTCTTAAAATTTCACCAATCGAATTTTAAGTGAAAATTATGATGATTTTCGTTCGGGTTAAGTGAAGAAGAAAATACACTTATTTTTCAAGATGGTGATATAATTGAAGTGCTTTAAAAAATTAACTGATATTTTTAATT
The DNA here is from genome assembly GCA_024734495.1 of Forficula auricularia. Lineage (NCBI taxonomy): Eukaryota > Metazoa > Arthropoda > Insecta > Dermaptera > Forficulidae > Forficula > Forficula auricularia. Next base: position 1,439,282 of record JALMQS010000048.1, on the reverse strand, counting down.
TTTTACTCAACTTGCTTGTTTGATTGACTTAATTTAAGAGATAAATCAAGGAAAAAAGAAAGGATCGCGAATCTAAATCTTTCTAAAAAATAAACAAAATGAAAGGAAAAATAAGCCCAGCGACAAGAAGAAGTATGGTTGAGTTAGTAAAAAAAGAGAGGAATTAGTTGGTTTACTGAATTGACAAAAACGAGTTAAACAACGTACAATTGGAATTGAAATGAAGGGGAATACTCTTTTTCCCCAGGTTTTCATAAACTACTAGACTAAACATTACAAAAAAAAATTGGTTTACTTGTTAATTGACACAGCGTTGTTCTTTTCATGAATATGTAATTAATCGCTTTTAATTCAGAAAATATTTAAATTCATGAAGATTTGATAAAATAATTTATTTGAAAGTTGGAGAATTTTCCGCCGATACGGCTGTTTTTAAAAGATTGAAAATGATATTCTTATCATATATAGTTGAGGATTCGTAAGGTATGAGGACAAAATATTGTTTTAAAAACAAAAATTAATTTAATTAATGTTAAGCTTAAAACAATGCTTGTTAAAAAAGATGAAAAGAGATGAAACAATGAAAAATCACTAAAATCACGATTCATCCACTTTCATCACGATTTTCGTAACTAGTTTTTATAAAAATAACCTTTAAATTTTATTTAATAATGAAATCCTTAATATTATTCAAATATATATTATATAATAATTTATTTATATAGGTATATAAAATTAAGGGTTTTTTCTGTACATTGCTCCAAATCACGCCAAATTTTGGTTGCACACGTTTCAAGCAAAGTTATGAACGAAAACACCCTTAACAAAATCCCTGTCTGTCTGTCTGTCTGTATATCTGTCTGTTTCAGTGGTTTCCGCGAAAAGTTGCTCACGATTCACGTCAAAACGGCTGAAGGATTATTATGAAATTTCATATTTGTATCAGATGACTTCTAACTTACGTTTTTGGCTATATAACATTTTGATATTTTTGACCCCAAAAGGGGGTTTGGGGGAGGGGGCTCACGAATGAAAATTGTGAAATAGCTCCTAAACTATTAACTCTACGGCAAATTTTATAATGAGCAATGTTTCTGGCAACTTTTGTTTAAAAAATTCTCCCCAAAAAACAGCCAAAAAAAAAAGAGGGGGGGGGGGGGGTGAAAAATATGTAAAGTTTGCCCTTGGAGCAAACTCAACCAGAATTTTGTATACATAATCTGTGGGCCTCCAGAGAGCTAGGAATGCAAAAACTAACCATCCCAAAATGGGGGGAGGGTCAAAAAATGAAAATTCTTGCTCTTGGACCAAACTCAACCAAATTTTGTAAACATAATCTGTGGGTCACTAGAAGGCTAGAAATGCAAAATGGGTGCGGGGGTGGAGTGGGAAGGTGGGTTAGGGCATGGGGTGCGCGGGGTGGAATGGGGGTAATCGAGGGAGTAAGGCGGAGTAGGGGGTGCGGGGCGTAGTTGGGGGTGGAGTCCAGGGAGCTGGTGGGGGTGGAGGCCACGGGGGGTCCGATGTGAGTGGGGGTTCAGGATGGAGTGTTGGGGTGGTAGTGTATGTGGGGGAAGGGGGGGGGGGGGGGTCCGAGGTGGGTGGGGTGCGGAATGGAGTTTTGTTTTGGGGTGTTGGTGTGTGGGTGGGGTTGGGCACCGGTGCATGGTGCGGGGGGTAGGGGTGCTGGTGCGGGTTTCGGGGGTGTGGTGGGGTTGGGAGTGGAGTGTGAGGGTGGGATTCGTAGGTTGGGGTCCAGGGGGCGCGCCCCTGGCTAGCAAGAGAGCCGCTGAAGGCTTGCAGCTAGTCGTTAATAAAATCTATTTCAATTTAAATATACGAATGTATAAAAGATTATAATAACTTTAAAAAATACCTATAAGCGGGGGATTCAAAAGTAAATTTTCAAAATAAAGGAAAATTGAGTGAAGCTCACGAAATATGCACATCGCCCATCGCTCTCATACAAAAGTTGAGATAAGTCGTTAAAGCTTAACAGAAATATATAAATGCAGACTAAAAAACGTTAAGATTTTGACCAGGTTTCCTTAACAACTTATTGCGAATGTCGGGATGGCTAATTCGTCGTTTGCTCCTGGTATGGGGTTTTTGCGCGGAATTATTTAAATTACGTTTTATCTTTTAGATTGAAATCTATAATCATGTTATATGTTAATGAGCATACATTACTATTTTTTTTTGTACTTGTTTATTATTTGTGTAAAATTGTTGTAGTTAATTTGTATTGATGTTTTATTAATTTCTGAAGTTAATTTGTATTGATGTTTTGTTGACCTAGCCACTTAGGACTTGTGCCTCTAAGCAGGTCGAGTAATAAAGATTTATTTTTTTATTTATTTTTTTTATTTTTCAAATATTCGAATTCGATTTTTAAAGATTTAAACAAAAAATCACGGTTTCATCATTATTCGAGATTAGAGGGGTTTATAACTTGAAATTTGATATAAAATCTAAATGCTTGGTAAGAATAAATTTGAAAAGTGGGTTATCTAAAGGGAAGATTCTTCTGGCCAAGGAGAGACCTGCTTCACAGCTAATGTATCTGTTGACAGTTTTTGGTTTTTTATTTATTTTAAATTATATAATGCGCATCACGAAAAGCTTTACTTTTGTCAAGAAACCATTAGACATAATTGACAGGAGAACATTTATTTATTCATCTTATGGGATCTTTGTTTTTTTCCTATACAAAATAATTTTTCTCTCTAAATTTTTGAATTCAATATAATATCAATAAAGTCTTCAAATTTTACTAATCTAATTTATCAATAAATCATATAAATAATTCAGTGTGGATCAAGTGGGTAATGGAAGTGGATATTTAGATGGGTGGGTGATTTGATAAAAGGAAAATCGAATACCAGCCCAAGGCTTTCCGCTTGGCAAATCATTTCAAAACATGGATTTTATTCTATAGAATGTAAATGTTAATTCGACTTGAGAGTAATTGGAATAGTACGGCAAAAAATGAAACCAAATTCACATTTGGAATATTTACTAGCCAATGTTATACATAATTTCTGCATTAAATTTCTATTCCATCTAATAAGTCATATTTTATAGAGGCATTCATTTCAGGTCGTACATATTGCAACAAGAAAACAAAGTTGCTCAACTAGTGTCAAAAATGAGTGCCCTAAAAATTTATTAATGCATTAAATAATTGCTTGGTATTTGCAAAGCAAATTTTCGGCCATGAATTTATTTTATCTCAAAAGAACACACAGTGATAGTATGTATAAAATAAGATAATCTCGCAAAGACTTTTTCGTTAGATCAGCGAGTCAAGCATGTTGAGTCGTCCCTCAGTCTGAAAATTTGTTTCTGAATTGCATACAAGGTGCCAAAAAATATTTCGATGGCTTTTTCAAAAGCAATTTATAGTATTATCAGGCCCTTTTTTAACCCTCGTGACGCTATGAGCAAATTAAACAGATGCGCCCCCCACCATACCCATTAATCTTTGCCTGTTTTGTTTCGGGAGGGATTTTTCCCTTAACTCTACCTTAGTTTGGTGAATCTTTCCATTATCATACCTATGGACCCGCCGTGTCCCGGACTGGCAACCGTAAAATCTGTAGATCTTGCAGTTATAATCTACTACAGTTACAGGCGTTATGGTTATAGTACATTCTACAACCTCGTTTTAACGGTACACGGACCACCCACCCACCCTTAAAATATTTATTAATTATTCTATTTTCACAAAATCTTCTATATATCAGGTGAGTTTTTTATCTTGAGACAGTCTTATAACTCAAAAACCGTGCATTATATGGACAAAAGTTTCAAATAAAAGTTTATTATATCGAGGGGAAAGTAAACTGCGCTATTGTTTGTTGACCTAGAACAACCTTCAAGGTTATTTCAATGTCAGTTCTGTTTTTGAAATGGAACCCTATATTTTTCGTTACGTCTACTTAATCTACAAAAACACTGAACAACTTTCACAAGAACTATTTTTTTATACGACATCAAATAAACGAGAAATACGCTTGAATTAATTAGATCTCAAAAAAATTAATTATTTTTAACAATTATTTAGCTTAATTATCAAACAATAAGGATCAAATGGGGGGGTCGATAGGCTAGGCGGTAGCGTGACAGCGAGCTAACCAGGGGACCCGGGTTCGAATCCGACTCGAGGCATCCAGCTAAAAATCCGACCCCCGGGGGTAGACACAAATTTAAAAAAATATAACTAGTATCGTAATTAGGCTTATGGCTAGAAAGGGGCCGAAAAGCCAAAAAAAAAAAAAAAAAAAAATAAGGATCAAATATTTAATTATTAAATAAATTATTTAATAATAATTAATAATTTAATAAATTTTTCGACACTGTACTTCTGTACTTAGACATTGCAGAGTGTTAATTATTGCTAATTATTTAATCAATATTATTTGATAATTAAGTTGACTAATTGTTAAAAATAATTATTATAATTTTTAAGATTTTTTGAGATCTAATTGATTCATGTATTTTGTTTATTTGATGTCGTTTAAAAAATAGTTCTAATGAAAGTTGTTCAATTTTTTTGTAGATTAAGTAGACGTATAGAAAAATATAGGGTTCTATTTAAAAAAACAGAACTTGACATTGAAATACCATTGAAAGCTTGTTCTAGGTCGACAAACAATAGCGTAGTTTGGTTTCCCCTTCGATATAAACAAACTTTTATTTGAAATTTTTGTCCATATAATGCACTGTTTTTGAGTTATATGACTGTCTCAAGATAAAAAAACTCACCCGGTATATACATAAACTTGTATTCATTTACTGTTTGTTCACTTTTTTACCGAGCCTTCTAAAAAATTTTGAACGTTTTTATCCTAGCATTGCTCTTAAAATCCTTTTACATGATTGCTTTCTTTCTAATCTTTGCTTTAGAAAAACTGTCGATTGAAATCAACCTTGAACGTAATGTCACTTTGAGAGCATAACAGCATTAAGCTGTTCAGTTTTTCGTCTTCCATTGTAGTTCGGTTTTCAGATTTGATTCTTTTTAAGGCCGAAAAGCTCCTCTCAGCTGTGCAATTTGTCACTGGCAAAGTCAAGTAAATCCGGATAGCTACCTCCAAGTTTGGGAATGTACTTTCTAAGCTATGTTTTTTATATATGCATAGCACTCCCTAATTCTTGTGATTTTCCCAGCTTCAACGTAAAATTTAAAATGTAAACACTCTTGCACAAAGTCTTCCTCGTAAATGTCATTAGAGTAACATTGAGTTACCCTTTGAGTCTGTTTTTTATATCTTCATTCTGCTTTTCACTAATAGAGCTAAAACTTTCAAATCTTTCACTATTCTATTGCGCCCCCTTTACGCCTCAAAATCCTTGCGCCCCTGGGTATGTGGGCATTTTGCCCAGGTATAGAATCTGATAGGAAGAAGACCACCAGGTAGACCACGGCAAAGATGGATGGACAATATAACCAGAGATCTTGAAGAGTTGGGTGCTCAAGGAAATTGGAACTCTATAGCACCGGATAGGACAAAATGGCGAGGCATTATAGAGGAGGCTAAAACATTGGAAATGTTGTTCGGCCACAGGAAGTAAGTAAGTATAGAATCTGATATAGGGCCTGAGTATTATAGTTAAAAAGGCGGATTCGAGCCCTGTAGATTGGGAGAGTAAAACATCGCTGGAACTGACACTGACTAAAAAACCGAACTTCCTAGCAGCAGATTTCGCCGTAACGGAAATGAGCTCATTCCAAGAAAAGTCAGACGCGATTGAGATTCTTAACATGGACAGACAGCTTTCACACATCTTTAATGTTTGATCAAAACAGAATGTCTGGAAGATGTTATCTGTATAATTAGGCTTTGATTTCGTGGAGTGGAGTAATAAAAAATAAATATCTTTTTTGTTAGAATTTCATACAAAAGTAAAATCCTATTAGTGTCGGTACCATGTTAGTCCGTCTCTTAAAACTACTAATATAAAAACTTGAAATTTACAATTTAAATATAATTTATGAATTGATTAAAGTTTTAGTTGTTGAATAATTTAAATGAATTTTGTCAAGAGTAGAAGATTTGTTGATTAATAAAGAGAATTCAATGAGGTTATCCTCTGTTTGGAACAAACATACATACATATATATATATATATCAGTAACGATTGGTGACTTTTCAACCAGGGGATACTGCCCAAAAAGTACTGCTTTCATTTTTGAAATTTTATTGTAATTTTCGCTTTTTTTGTAAATTTCATCGAATACGGCATCATTTTCGTTATATTTGAAATTTAACATAAGATTTTTAAAAATCATATATTTTGCGACTAAACGGATACTGCTTTGTGTGAGTGAGAGTAGGAGTCACAAATTAAACTCCACAGTCCCTGAGATGGAAATGGACCATCTTCCACAATGAATTTGATGATGATTTATTTCATTTCGAGAACCAATATACTTTTCAAAACAAAAAATGTTTTTATAGAAATATTTGAAGTAAATTTGAAAATTTAAAGATGCTCCTGAAATTTTGAAGTCGACCTTATATATTTATGAATATACTCTAATCGTTTGAAATTTTAGGGATGCACCGCATCCACAGCATCCATGGGCCACATGCCACTGATATATTAAATATATAATTTATTTGTTTGAGACTATAGTTTCGAATATTTGACCTTCAGGTTCAATACCTGTAGGAAAATATTTTATTTTATTTTTTCTAAATATACTATTTAAAAAATATAGATAAAAAATATCCTTTAAAAAAAAAAATTATTTGATTATTGATATTTTACTAAACGATTATTTATTATGAATTTTTATATGGCCCTGAGCACAGAAACCGGGGTGCGCAATCCTTAGTATGAGAGCAAATCTCGTATTAGGTCGGCTTATTTTATTATATATTATAGATATAATATTTGAATATAAAAATTATTAGTTTTTTTAACTAATAATACCATATATATAATACGTACTTTTGTTTACATTAATCTTATATAGTAAATCTCGTGTATTTGTTTTTCACTCAACGGATTTGTTTGTTTTATGCATTTATACAATTATTTCCAATTTATAAAATACAATATCGTTGTGAGAGTTGAATTAAAACATATATTCAAATGAGATTTTAAATATTTTACATGATATGTGTAAAGAGATTTTTTTCGTATCATTTTTTATATATGAAAAATAATAATTATTTATTTCCATTATCTATATGTAAATCGACATCGATAAGCTAACTATGACTATGACTAACAAGCTAACTATGACTAATGAACCATGAACCAGGCCATTGCCTCCCACCACCCAAATCATCGAGTTGAGTCAAAACGTATTGTAAATAAGTGAAGATTGCGATAAATTCGACTTTTTATAAAATAAAAACACATTATTTTGGCTACGTTTTTAACTCTTCATTAAGATTTCTTCAGACCTTAAAATATACCCCACACAAACATAAAACATAACACCAATAAACATATTACTATGTAAAATACTAAATTCAAAAGATAACTTAAGAGAGATTGTTGTTAATTTATTGTTTAATATAGGTATTTAGGTATTTTAACTTAATATTCCATGTTTATGTATATGTCACAACCACATCGTAGTATTGACTATTTCATGAAATGCTCGAGAATTTCATGAAATGGTCACATTTCATGAAATGTTTCAATGTCTATTGGCCACATCATGATGTGCCTTGGCCAGATCAATGATAAGAAATCGTTTGTCGATATGGTCAACAAAACGCGCGGCTACTTCATGAAATGGTCAAGTTTATTTGATCATATCGTAAAATGGTTACATTTATTACCGGTAGAGGCGCTGGAAGCGTTTTGTTTATGTGTCAACATGAAAACAATGTTGTTACTCTTAGTGAAAAAGTGAATAATTTGTTAGTAAATGAGGAAATCAATGTGTCATCAGTCAGCTGACGCCAACCGAACCGTCTAAATGCCAGCCCGAAAAGGAGCTATACGAACCCAACCGAGCCGAACTGAATATATATTAACCGGAGCCGGAGTCGTTTGCACATACTCGGTTCTATTACGTGGTTTGATTTAATAAAAATATTGTAAATAATATTAATAATATTTATTATATTATTATAATATTAATAATTACATTAATATTGATCTACTGCACTTTTAATTAAAAACCGATTAGACGGAATCAAATTATATTTTTAAATCCCCGGGTCAATATTCGTTGATTGCTGCACCCTGGGAGCGGTCCAATAACTAAGATAGGGGAGGGAGAGGTGAGCAGAGTGGGGGAACCCTTTTGACAACGAACGAAATTGGCGCTTAAAAAAGGAGACCCACAGCGTTGCTTTTACCCTAAATATTTGTTTGTTTTCTAAAAATAATTATGTAACTTGACGTGTTTGATGTTTAATTTTGTAAGGATAATATTAGGAACCTATATAAATGAATAGGTAACTTAAATTAAAATAATATTTTTTCTACATTGTTGCATTTTAGATTTGGTATGTTGTATTTTAAGATTCTTTTAATATTTCCTAAAGTCCCTAGTTAAATGTTTGTCTGACTTAAAGAACAATAAACAAGTTTGTAACATATTCTGGATTTTTATTAAATATTATATGGACACCCTATTTTACGATATGGCCAATCGTGGATGACAAAATCAAGAAACGTTCACGATTTAATGATCTGGTCAAATTAAGTTGGCCACATCATGAAATGTGAACATTTCATGAAATTCTCGAGCATTTCATGAAATGGTCAATTCTACGATGTGGCCACGACATATATATATTTTAGGGTCTGAATAAGTCTCGATAGAGTCAAAATGTAACCAAAAGAGTATTAGTCATTTTTCTTTTAAACAAAAGGTCCATTTTCTGCAAAATTTATTTATTTAATAATTATAAAAACTAGCTATTTAATTCTTCCTGCAGATGGCTAAATAAATATACTATTATATTAATATCGACCACATTTTTATTTAGATACCACAATGAATGAAAAATTCATGGTATTCATCTTCACAACTATAGATAACTACAAAATTTGTGGGGAGTGTACCAAGTTTTGAAATTTTTTTCACTTTTTCTCGAATTTATATACATGTATAAACCTCTACATTTTGTTTATTGTTTTCTAATTTCTTTTTTCAAATTTTTTAGCTAACACTACTATACCTAGATGGATAAAAAAAATCGTATAAGAGTTCAAGTTGCCGATAGAAAGAATAAATTTTTAAGAAGATCACTAGAGACTGTCATCTATTAGATCCGTGATGGAATGGATTATTTTTAATTATATGTCAGAAGGATTATTTTTTGCCGAGTTGGATACTTCCGCAAAGAGCAAAAAAATGTTTCGTGTGAATTCAATATATTAAGAATTAAGGCATCAGCCTCCTGGCCGTACCGTAAGTGAGTTTATTCAACAAGTATTTGGATTAAAAAAAATAATATTAAAATGATTAATCTAAAAGTTAAGAATGAACTTCTCTGACGTATGAATCAAACTATCACACTCCGGTTAGATTCCCTGGGGGTAAAAACAACCATTCTCAAATACTATTATTATTATTATTAAAAATAATCCATTCCATCTCGGATCAAATTGATGACAACCTATTGAGATTTTCTTATAAATTATATAGTCATTTAAGTCTTGAAATAATTTTCAAATAAAAAATAAATAAATATCTATTAACCATTGCCGTGTAGGTCTTTTAATTTTTCGGGAGGAAAAATAAAATATCTTTATTACTAGTTTAAAAAATAAGAATAATGAACCGTCTTTACCTATCTATATAAAATATCTTTTAATTTAATTTCATTTTAGTTATAAAAAAAGTTCCCCGCCACAAAAATTCTGGTTACACAACTGCAATAATATGATATTAACATTTTTTATTTTTTTAACTCCGTTGACAACACTTAAAATACTTATATTTCCTATACCACGACGCAAGAAGAAACGGGTGTCTTTTTTCTAATTTCTTATAATGGATTAAATAAACTTCGCAAAGCAAGTGAAAAACATTTCTTAGAAAATGACAAGTGGCCGGGCTGGCTGTTTCGACTCAGTCTTTACCGTTAAGCTAACCAATTCGCCACGCCATGCTAGCTCTCTCGCTCTCCAGGTAAAATTATTAAATTTCATATACTTTCTCCACTAATACCATTCATTCTAAACCACTCGCTGCGTTATCAATTCTTTGGTAGATTATAATTGTAATATATAATATACAATCTGGAGACCTGTTCTAAAAAATAACATTGCTATTCAATAAAGAGTTGAGCTGCTTATTTTGAAAGTGGCCTAAGTCCATTGTTTGTTATTTCGAGATAATTGTATTTATATTTTTATAAATACATAAATTTATATATATTTCGATACTTTTATTTTGATGAATTCATGAGGATATTGTACTCCATTGACTGAGATGTTATAAATATGAAAAAGACATCTATGTCCAACTGAAACTGACATTAACTCATTTTTTTAAAAATTGGACTTAGGCCCCTTTCAAAATAAACGGCTTAGTTATGCAGATTATGATATTTATTTTATTTAAAAATTCCCTCTGGCGTTTTGGCTATTGGTTATAGCAAATACTGTATATACAATATTTGGTTATAGCCATCTTCAGAGCGGGAATTTGTCACTTTATAAATATTGACAAATTCCGCTATAAATAATACCCGAAACGTCAGAAGGGAATTTTTAAATAAAAAAAAATACCAAAAGCTGCATGACCCTTTATTAAACCCTTGTTAAATATTTATAATAAAATCACACCTATAAAAATTCCTAAAATATATTGCTATATTAGAAAGAATTCAGCACAATGTTCTAAGGCATTTAGTATTTCTATATGGGGATTTTATCATGATTATACTTCTGTGAATGAAACTTTCTGTCTAATCGCTGTATCTTCTGCCATGATCACCCCCTAATATTTTATTATGGACAAGTGAGATGTCTTGAAATTAGAGACCTGGCTCATATAAACAATTCAGCTTACATATTAATTAAGGAGCGAAATCCCGTTTCATCTTGTGTTACCTGCTAACCGTCATTCTAGGATCCTATTTACAGAATCCATCAATGTCTTAACAAACTGACTTAAAGTACACATGGTCCCATTGAATTTTCATTACATAATATCAAAGTCGCGGCGATTTTCAAATATATTGATGTAATTTTAATTGAATTTTATTGTAAAAGCTATTTACAGATCCAATTGTAAAACAAATAGTAAAACTTGTTTGATATATACTTAATGAAATTAATTAAATTAATCTTAAGAAAATTCAAAGAGAAATTCAAAGATGTTTTTTATAAAGCGAAATTTAGAGAATACTTAGCCAGACTACCGTTTTATAAGAACCATTGAGGTCCAGCTGATTCTCCTATCCTGGAACCAAGAGAGCGAAAAAGAGATGTGGTCCATCACAGGTTGTTACCAGGTACCAATCCGCGTATAGCCCGCATGATACCCCACCACGGACCACCCAGAGGGACGCATGGCATCTCAAGTTCTTATATATTACTCTCTCGATTCAGACGCTTTTTACAAGTCTATTCTTTACAGAGAGATGATACAAGTGAATTTAGAATTCCGCGGAGTAAATATCGCGAGCAAATCCACTCAACGGAATTTTTTAACAAATTATAAAGTGCGTTTGTTTTTCTAGTATATTTATACAAATATAGAAAATTATCAAACCAATTAAATTAATCTTAAGAAATTCAAGAGAATTCAAAAGACGTTTTATAAAGCGAAATTTAGAGAGTCACTTAGCCAGACTACCGTATTTATAAGATAGTCCATTGAGGTTCAGCCGATTCTCCATCCTGAACCGAGAGACGAAAAAGACATGGTCCATCTAGGTGTTGCCGGTACCAATCCGCGTATAGCCCGCATGATACCCCCCCCACCACGGACCACAGCGGACATGGCATCTCAAGTTCTTATATATTACTCTCTCGAGAACTTGAGATGCCATGTCCCTCTGGGTGGTCCGTGGTGGGCATCATGCAGGCTTACGTACGCGGATTGGTACCGTAACACCTAGATGGACCATATCTTTTTTTCGCTCTCTTGGTTCAGGATGGAGAATCAGCTGGACCTCGCGGTTCTTATAAAACGGCAGTCTGGCTAAGTACTTCAAATTTCGCTTTACTAAAAACATCTTTGAATTTCTTTGAATTTCTTAAGATTAATTTAATTAATTTGATAATTTTCTATATTTGTATAAATATACTAGAAAAACAAATTTACTTATAATTTGTTAAAAATTCCGTTGAGTGGATTTGTCTCGCGAATTTACTCCGCGGAATTCTAAATTAATTTATACTTAATGAATTAGATTGTAAAAAGTGATTTACAACTTCAATTGTAAATATTTATATTGTAAGGCTTCATGTCCGTGGAAATAAATAAATTCTTCGATTTAAGTTTTTTCACCTACAAGATAAACACTGAATATTAAAAAAAAATTAATTCTTTGGGTTCCAATTTTTTGAATTCTTATTTAAAAATAAACTTTTATATAAAGCACAAGAATTTTGCTTTTCTTCTAATTAGAATTCAACATTTTATTAACTTTTCATATTAACAATCAAAATTCAATATTATACATGATAGTATGTTATGCAGAGAAAAGTTAGTTCCACTCACATGATTCAATGAAACTTTAATAAATAGTAATATAAACATTTTCAAACTAATCTAAATAACTTTTCTCCTAAAATGTTAATCTGGATTCATTTTACACCATTGGAGAACAAACAAATATATAAACAGAGTGGATAAAAAAATCGTTAAAGTCATTTTGAGAGCATGACAAAAAATTTTAAAACAAGTAAAGGGTATGTACCCTGGTCCGTATAAAATCCCCAATTGCTTCACCTGCCATGTCTGTGATTGTGTGTTTGGATCTCGAAACCAACGATAACTCAAGTAGAAATTTCGTGCTATTTTTTTTTTCAAAGCGCAGAAGTGATTAAATTTTGAGCTCTCCAGGACATTCAATTCAAATGCAGTAATTATGATTTTGTAATGATTTTATTGATATTTTTGTGATATCTGATGATATAGGTATAAACAAACTGGTATTTTTTTAATTTCAAAGAAATCTCCTTCGTGTCTCCTTTATCACAGTTTTTGCTTGACTTAAATTAAATTAATTTAACTATTTATTTTACATCCCACTAATAGTTTATTCCAAATAATTTATTAATAAATGAATTGAGAAATAATCCCATATTGAATTGGATTGAGGAATTGGAGGAGAATGGAATTGGAATAATTATCGGAAAAGAGGTTTTTTTATTTAATTAGTTTTTTCCTCTTATTAAAAACAAGGACTAAAATGATGATCAAGGACACGCGATGGTGGAGAAGTAATCTCCGGAGTCGAAGCTAAAATACAATGTATACATTAATTTATGTAAAATAATTGGTTTAATAAAATTTATAAAAAAAAAAATAATCCCATATTAGTTAAAAATAAAATTTGGTTGAGTTTGGGTCGAAAGGGCTACAATTTTCATTTTTGACACCCCCCCCCCCCCCTTCTTGTGTTTCGTCTGATATAATGTTTAAAATACATTAAAAAATATTATGTTTCCTTTTCAAAAATATATTCAATTATTTTCTAGTTAATTTTTTCATTTTTATACCTCTTTCAAAATGTGGTAGGTCTTTATGCCCCACCCTAAGCTTGATATATGATTTTGTAATACCTTATATATGGTATAAGCATATATATTTTTTTATTACTCTTTGGTGGCCTAACCTGAAATACAATTGAGTCCTGTAAAAGTTTTCACTTTTTTCTCAAATTTACTTAAGGTAGTTCTTTCACAAATGCAACAATTCAAGAAGTCTTTGAAACTTGGAATATAAGTCATTAAAAGCATAATACACATACTGTTAAAATTTTAAGTCGATTTACCACACCAAACATGAAATAATTGCAATTAAAAATGACATTTTTTACATAGGGTAGATAGGGATGGGGATATGATCATTATTTTATATTTTTTCATTGAAGGACTTTCACCATCTTGGTTAAAAACTAATATTTGTTAGAATAATATATTCGGAGTAACTTAAAAAAAAATTGAAATTATTTACCACGTAGTTTTGATAAAAAAAAAAAAAAAACAAAAAAAACAAACATGTTTGGGCGATTATTTTTAGTGGAGGGGATATAAGCACAATGGCTTGGAAACGATCCGGCAAGTATGTGTTATGTATATAGAGATTTCATAGTGTGAGTGGAAAGTCACATTAAAAAACATAACCTAAAATTTTAGTTCCGTTCATATTTATAGAGTTGTTACGAGGCTAATAATACTTTTTGTGTGGATTGTCGCGAAAGAACCTCCTTAATACATAAGTACAAAAAATAAATTACTACTACCTAGTTCACTTTGCAGTACATGATTCAATATATGCTGACAAGTCGTAACATGTTTGGGCTAATTCCGACATGTTGTAAATAAACCCTCGAGGTTGAATTAGGTGAATTAGTTAAGGTCTCGTTTGTTCTCACATCCATTGTCGAGTCGGTGAACAATACTCGTATGGTCTCTTCAATATTTTTTTTTAGAATTTTTGAAGATTTGATTAATATACGTCCTTAGAAGCTTATAAAAAATAAGAAGGTAGAAATAAATAAATAACTATTGTAAATTTTTTATTTATTCGCTTCTTGAGTTTAAGCTTAGGTACATCTGTACCTATAAACCTATATACATATAATATTTTGAAAAAAAAAATGATCGATTGAATAAATACAATTTAATACATTACAGAAAATAATCTTAAATTATTTTTAAAATCCAAAGGTTTCGGGAGGATTTCTCCCTTTGTCAGTGGAATTTTAAGAAATTTGTAGTTGCTTTAGAAATGAATACAATACAACCGCGAATGAGACTATAAAAAATTAATATTTTAAAAATTGACAATGATACAAAATGTCAGAAAAAATTAATTTTAGAAATGATCAAAATTTTAAACAACAAAAATTCAATTAACAAAAGGTCAGATATGGACTGTTTTTTTAATATTTATCAAAAAAAATTTTCATAAATATTTATATTTTTTTATTTCAATTCAAGTTAATTGAACCAAAACAATCTGTATCATTGACTATTTTCACAATATTAATTTATCTATATAGTTCCGTTTTATATTCATTTCTTAAAGCTACTATTTTTTCAAATTTCTTAAAATTCCATTGATTAAGGAAGAAATTGTTCCTAAACCTTTGGATCTTAAATAAATCTTTTAATATTGTCTTATGTAAAAGATTTGTAATTTATTTATGTATAATGGTTATACATATCGTGAGTCAATGCCGAGTCAGAAAAATTCCCAGACTAATAACTTTTTTGAAAAGTCATTGTAATTATTATTTTTTTTAATGAAATTATTAAGAGAAGGAGTTAAACCAAAGAGGTGAATCCCCTAAAGGCATGGGTTGGCCCCTCCATCGTGAAAAGAAGAAGAAGAGTGGATATTATGGGCTGGGTAGTAGTCAAAGTTATCTGTGGGTGCGGGTCTTAAACAGCTGAAGGTTATAAGTCGCGGGGAAGACGGTAGCTGGAAGCGAGTTCCAGTCTCTGGAGGTCATCATAGGGCAGGGGTTCCCAAACTCTTTTCCGAGACCCGATGGCTTTTTTCAATTAACATTTTTCCATGGTCCCCTAGGTGAAGAGGTAAAAGTATGTCTAATCGTTCGTAAGAGATAAAAATAAATAATAAATAAATATTGAGCTTCTCACTTTGTTTTTTGTCTTAGGCCAAATGTCTTGCTTCAATTATTTATGAAGTTTCGCGGCGCACATTTTGGGAACCTCTGCCATAGGGATAAAAGAGTTGGCGAAAGCGCTAGTTCGATTTTTGGATTTGGATTTTTGACTGTAAATGAACTTTTTCCTATAATATAATAAAAAAATTCTTCTGTTTTCTTTCTGAGAGAGCTTTTTTTTATTATTATTGTTTGAATTCGACCATCTGAAGTCTATATAATTATTACATAGGCATTGTGTCATTGGCATTAAACCTTTCCCAGATTAATTACTACTCTTTGTCGTATTTCCCACTGTGTTTGTGTTTAATTTTTCCTATCTATAATAATTCCTGGCTTGATTTTTTTTCTCTCACTCTGTCAAAACAGAGAGGAGCAATCATTCAATGCATAGAAATTGAAACATTATCCAGTAGATGGGCCGGGGCCAGTTGACCCCCCCTGTCCCCCGTCCTCAAATGTCTCTTTTTGTTTGTATTCGTTCCTTTCGGGGCCGGGTTAGCCGAGATAATTAAATGACAGACTCGACAGTCAGTGGGTTTGAAACCCGATTAAGACTGTTTCCCTTTATTTAATTTACCTATATTTCCAAATACGTGATCTTCAAGCAATGGAATTAGTTTAAAGAGATAGACTTTCTGTTTAAATAAATAGATAACCACACCAAAGGATTAAATCAATAGATATATATAAACAGAAGACACGATTTACAAACTTTCTGAATCAATTCTCTATTCATGTTATTTTAATGTTTGAGAGAGATTGTTTTTTCTTTCTCTGTTCCTTTGGTGTACATTTTAACAGAAAGAGAAGTAGAAATACATTAGGAAAGTAAATTTGTTTAATGATGATTCATTTTTGACGATTTTTTTCAGTATAAGAGATGGTAATTTGCAAACTAATTCAAGTTACTTTTCTCTTCATTCAATGTAGTTAAATCTGAACAAGAAGAGATAAGTAATAAATTTAAAAATTAAAATTGTTACTAGTAATGAAAATTCTCCTATTTTTGGAAGTAAGCTGCGACTCGGAAATAAAGAAGAGAGTAGGGGGAATTTTCTTTTAAATTCTATGGTTTTAGGTCTAGCAATCAGACCAAAAAAACAACAAAAAATAAAATAAGATTAAAGTCGGACGTTTAAAATTCTTGTTAATCGTTTCTTTAGGCATTCTACTGGTATCTTATGCCCAGATCTTGTTCTGGCATCTTTGGTTTATTTATTTTTTATTTTTTGATGATTACGTAAAATGATTTGGGCTAAAAATTTTACTTCAGTTTAAATTCGAAAAGTAAATATTATTATCTTTTAAAAAATTGAAAAATAATTTTAAAAAATGTACATTTCATCAATTTAATAAAAATAAAATCAATTTAAAATGAGAATTTATTCTATAAATGATTTTATTAATACAGGGTAGGGCATAAAGATCTATCAAATTTTGAAGATATATAAAAAAATGAAAAAATTTAACTAGAAAAAAACTGAATATATTTTTGAAAAAAACAGGGGGGTCAAAAATGAAAATTCTAGCCCTTTTGATCAAACTCAACCAAATTTTGTATACATATTCTGTGGACCCTCGTAAGGCTAGAAATGCAAAAACTAACAATATTTTGTATACATAGTTTGGTCGAAATGATTATAATTTTAATACATTAAAAAAATATAGGTATATATTATGTTCTTTTCCAAAATATATTCAATTTTTTTCATTTTTTTTATACCTCTTCAAGGTGTGGTAGGTCTTTATGCCCCACCCTAAGCTTGATGTATGAAAGAATACAAAACCCAAGTGCCATAAGTGCTATCCGGACATTTGCCATTTTTTTAGAAGAAAATGAGTTTTTCGAATTTAGAAAAAATTTGCATTTTTAAATTCTTCTCAAAGGATCCCAAAAGAATGGTTCACTTTTTTCGCACATGAGTTGAATTCCGAGATGGCAGGTGCTCTTCTGACATACAATCATACTTATTTGATAAACAATTTTTTATTTTAAATAACTTTTGTCAGTGAGCTTACCTAGTTTCAAGTAGAATAAAATTAATAATAATAATAAGTTAATATATTTAAAAAACTTAGTTTTTAAAAATTAAAGTTACATATTTTATATATGACCCGAATCAAGATCATCGCGTCAGGGGAAATTATTTCAAAAATTCTAGACACATATTTACGAATAATTTAAATTAGATTGTAATATTTGAGAATGATGCTCATTGCTGCACATCAGTTAGTTAACTTGTAAGTTTTAAAAAGATAGAATCGCCAGAAGGATATGCACACGTATTTGTCAACCCCTTGACTCTCATTTTCTGAATTTTATAAGAAAATAAATGTTCACTTTTAATGAAATTTTAATTTATTCTAATAGTATATTGTATACAGAGCTCGAATATAATATTTGTTTTTGTATCTCTTCTAAAAATTAAATTTATGAACCCTTCCAAAAATGGTGAAGTGATACAAGGTCCCCCCTTACCTCTCATTTTTGGAATTTTTAAAGATAGTAAAGTTTTAATTTTAAAGAAATTTTAATTTATTCTAATAGTATATTATATACAGAGCACGAATATAATATTTATTTTTATATCTGCTCTATAAAGTTAATTTATGATCCCTCTAAATATGGTGGATTGCATCCCTTCCCATTTCCAGATTTGTTAAAGAAAATAATGTTTTAAATTAAATGGGAACGAAGAAAAGATTTTTATATTATAGAAAAAGGATCAGCCGAGATTCGAATCGCGATCGGGTGGGAGGCGTTTGGTTACTATTAAAGAAATTTTAATTTATTCTAATAGTATATTATATAAAGAGTTAAGATAAAAAAAAAATAGCCAAATGACCAAAATCTACATAGTGAATGCCGAGTTTAGAAAACAGTTTTCATTTTTCCTTCAAATTCTTGAATTAAACAACAATTTTATACTAAAATTAATTTCTGTTAAAGATACACTAATAAGAAACTACTCACCTAATAAATATGTTTTGGAAGCTAATGATTATTATTACTAATTACCATCAAATCAACACTAACAATAAACTTAATTTATTATCAATTGCTTTTATTTAATGGACAAGTGTGTCCGTGAATGCTGGGCCAGAAGAGTGGAAAAGAGTAATAGGGTTAATAAATTATTACTTTGATTAATAGACTTCTTGATAAGAAAAATATAATTTCGTTAAAATATCTCTTTTTGAATGCATGCACAAACATCCGCCCTTATAAAATATTTTTCGATTTTGATAGAAAAATAAAATTTATTTTCCGAGAAAATTATACTATTATTTAAATGAATAGATATTACAAATATACATTCGTTAGGATATTCAAAAAAAATCTCTATTTGCATTCTTGCTTAAAAAGAGAAAATTTCGCACGTGTCCTCTTTATTAAAGTTTTTATCAATTTTGATATGAATATATAATTTCATTTCCATGGAAATTATACCAATATTAATTGACTGGATTTTATCAATAAGAGAAACCATTTGCTTCTTGTATAATTAACTTTATTAACATTAGCACGATTAATATTGGTCAATGCTCATTAAATTAATCATGAAATCTTAAATGATTTAACTAAGTAATATCAAACATGGATTTGTTGAAATATTATTTAGTTACTTTTTGTTTTAGTAGTTAGTTTTTTTAAGTTGACATATTAATTATAATAACCAGCCTGCATAACCGCTAAAATCGTAACAGGATTTACCAATTAATTAGGTATTTAATAAACAAAATCTATTTTCGACTGTTTTTAATTATAGATCACTTGGGGTAGCCGCAATTTAAGCAGGATTTTTTTAAAAAGATATTTGTTCTTTACAAAAGTTTTGGTATATTTTGATTTAACATGTTTGCAGCACACCTCATTATTTACCATACATTCATCACAAATCAAAATTAAAATAAAATAATTGCCAATAATTAATTAAATTTAATGAAATTAAAATTAAAAATCGGGCCTAAACGATGTAAAAATGGCAAATTTAATTTAAAAATTCGATTTTGAGTAGTCTGACCGGAATTAAACACAGATAATTTTCACTAAAATAATTTTTACTTAAAATGAATATGTGTAATATAGATAGGACTGTCCAACCTGCGGCCCAGTACAACAATTAATGCGGCCAGACATAAAATTATAAATTTCCTTAAAACATTGAAATTTTTATCCAATTACTGGAAAAGATAGATATCTGATACAATTTGACCTAAGATAAAAAGAAATTAGAAAATAATAGGCAGATTTTTAATTTTGAGTGTAAAAAAATATATCGAGATTTCCTAAAAAATAATCACAATTTTGGCATATTTTGAAACATTTTTACTAAATTTAAATTTTTTAATAGCAAACTTTCTGAGTGAATGTATGGCACTGCAATCAGACTGAAATGAATCTCTTTATTAAAATTTTATAAAAATTATCTACTCAGAAACAAATATTTCTCCTGGCTTCACAATAATTATTAACTTTTTAGAAATATGAATTCACTTATACCTGAAGCTATTTTCGAGAATAAAATTCACAAAAAAGCAAAATTATAAGCTCAACCATTAGGTTACAAAAATAACCAAGTTTAGAATAATCAAAAATATTTTTCATCTCATATTTTAATTTTTTAAATATTTATCATTTCAGTAAATAAAAATAATTAATCTAGAATAATTATTAAAAAGTGCGCTGATAGAATGATCTCTCTTTATAGCAGCTAAGGCAAGGATTCCAAATACAAGCCCAGACCTGTTTTAGACTAGTAGAAGTTAATTTCTTAATTTCTATTAGTCTAGGAATGGCCTTTTGACTATTGCACTTGGACTATTTGGATACTCATTATTCTATGTATATAAAAAAAACATTCAATTAATTAAAGAATTTGGAAATGTTAAGAAATAATTAAACTTGATATACATATTTCTAAAAGACTTCAAATTGCTAATAGTATATTAATTTCAATTAGGAAAAGACAAGCTCTTTATAAAAAAGTAATTGGCAATCCTCTTGATTTTTCATTAAGGGTCAAATACAACAGATATCGAAATGTTTTGACTTCAGTGATAGCTCTTGCTAAATCACAGTTCTATAAAAAGGAAATAATAGATAGTCATGGAAACATGAAATCAATGTGGTCGATAATTAAGAGAGCAACAAATGTTAATGATAGAGTCCAAAAAATATATAGTGTCCTGGATGAGAATGGATCTGAAATTTGTGATAAATTACAAATTGCAAATACCTTTAATTCACATTTTGCAAATGTTGGAGATAGAATTAAAGATAAAATTTTTAGTGATCGAGATTTTGTTTTGGAAGAAGAAAGTAATAATTATATTTTTGAACAAAGTGAAAGAATATCGGATTCCCTATTTTTGAATCCAGTTACTATTGATGAGATTTCTGATTTATTGGGTGGTCTCAAAAAATACAATAGTTATAGCGAATTCGGAATAACTAATAGAATACTGATCAACATGAAAGATTATATTAAGATCCCGATAGTGCATATTTTTAATCTGAGTTTTCTTCATGGTAAATACCCTTCAGGATTCAAAAGTGCAATTGTTTTATCACTTTTTAAATGTGGAGACAAAAAGTCCTTAGGAAATTATAGACCTATTTCTCTTACACTATCTCTGTCAAAAATACTGGAAAAATGTATCAAGGTCCGATTGATGTCCTTTATAAATAAACATGCTATAATATCCAAAAGACAATATGGGTTCCAGCCTGATATATCTACATCTCATGCTCTTTTTGATGTTTCAAAACACATCTGTCAAAGTCTTGATAGGGGGGATTATGTCTTTGGTTTGTTTTTGGATATAGAAAAAGCATTTGACTCCATTAGTCATAAATTATTAATAAAAAAGATTGAAAATTATGGTATTCGTGGAATCGCTCTTGATTTGATAAAGTCTTACATCAGTAATAGAACCCAAATTGTGAAGATTGATGAAATCAAGAGTAACCTAACAACTGTGAACACTGGTATTCCTCAGGGAACTGTATTAGGCCCTTTGCTATTCATTTTATATATAAATAATATTTTTTCTATTAAGACTAATGGATTACCCTTTTGTTTTGCAGATGACACTGCCTTTATCTTTTCGGGCGACTGTTTTAATAACTTGACAAAAACTGTTTCTGATGATTTTAGATTGGTTAAGAAATATCTTAATACCAATTTTCTTTCTATAAACATTCAAAAAACTTCATTGGTTTCCTTCTCGAATGGTGAGAGAAAGTGCTCCTCCAAGAGCACACCTCACATCACTCTCCACTCTATCAATTGTACTGTCTCTCAGGAATGTTCATGCCAAGTCTTGAAGTTTGTAAATGAATGTAAATATCTGGGAATTATTTTCGATTCCAAAATGAGCTTCAAGACACATATTTTGAAATTGACTAGCAGTATCAGAAAACTCTTTTATAAATTTAAGATTCTGAGAGGCATTCTTAGTTATGAAGTTCTAAGAATGGTCTACTTCTCCTTGTGTCAGTCTTTGCTGTTGTATGGGATTTTGGTCTGGGGGAATACAAGTGAATTCATTTTAAGGGGTCTTTCTGTTGCTCAGAATATTGTTATTAAGATTATACTAAAAAAGCATCCAAGATTTGCCACACTGGCGTTATATGATGAGTTTCATCATCATTGAGTATACAGTCCTAAGACTGGTTTGATGCAACAATCCGTCTCCACTCGACTCTGTCCCCCGCCAGCTGTTTAACCTCTCTGATGAGTTTAGGGTACTGAATTTAAAACAATTATTCCTATTGAATGCTTGTATTCATTTATATAGAATAAATTGTACAAATTACAATTTGCATTATTACCCCACACGTATATCTAGCAGAACAAATATAATTTTGCCCAGGATTAAAACTGAATTATACTCGAGACATGCTCAAATTGTTGGCCTGAGAATGGCAATAAAGTATAGATATAATTATGATCAATTTAGAAATGTTAGACATATAAAGAGTTTTTTAATTAATTCTGGCTTTCTAAGAATGTGAATTTGTATGACGATTTTATTTTATTTTGATTTACTTTACCTTATGTTGTTTTACTTTTTATTTTGTCTTTGTTCTTTTATATCTTTAATTTAAAGTAATTTATTAAATTTATGTTTTTGAATTTCTCTGTTAATTTATCTTAAAATTTAACCCTCGACTCAAGATTAATCTTACAGAGGGTTAAATTTTATTTTATTTCATTTTAATATAACACATATAGTTGTGTTCATGATTTGAATTTTGATTCAAATTTTAATTGATAAATATTGTTAATGTTCAATATGTATTAATATATATGTAAACTGTGTATGTAAACTGAGCCAAATAATAGAAGTAGATATATAATTTAAAAACAAAATCCTGAAGGAAAAGAACTTAAAGATTATTATGCTATGATATTTTTCCTTTTATTGTCTCGGTGGATATCATTATTCTACATTATTAACTAAAATTTTTGATTAACAAATATCAATGGAATTGGAAAATTTTATATGCAGCGGCATTTGTTTTTCCTTCAAATGCGGCCCGTGTAAGCCAAAAGGTTGGACACCCCTGATATAGATGCATTTGTATTTACGGAAATGGACTTTTAAAATCTCTGTTTCAAATATTATAAATTTTACTTTCAATTTTTATTAAATTCCAATAAGATGTAAGTATAAGATTTCTTCCCTAGTGAAATTGACAGTTTGTTTTCAACAGCTTTGAATTGGCCTAAAATTAATTGCTTTATCTCGCTGTATATAATTGCGATAACTTAAAAAACTATAAATTTCATAGATAGGAAATTTAAAATTCACTCAAATTTTAGAAACGAAATTCTGATTCAAATTGATCGTTTACCTGGAATTATCTCTTTTGGTATTTTTCATATTATTCTTATAAACAACTTGATTTATCATTATTGAATTTTTTAAATTTTTAAGAAAGGCAATATACTTTACAGTCTATAAATTTTATTAAAATAGTATACCTATAAGAAAAATAAGTTTTTTTCGAACAAGATTTACTTCCTTAAGGGTGTTCGGGACTGTTTATCATTTTTATAAGAAAATTCTCAAATTTTTACCATCGAATCATTGATGTATTAAATATTTATTCCCGAAAATTGAAGTTGATCATCTATCCCATTACTGAGAAATAAATTATTGAAAATTGTCCTTTTAACATGGAAGTAAATGGACCGAGCTTTTAAAAGGGCTATAACTTCTATATAAATTATACCATTTTCATCAAATTTATACAGATCAATAATTCAACTTTTATAATTTGAATGATACATTTTTCAATAGATTTAAAAATCTAGTTAATTACTTATCCATAAATGTAAAAAATAAAAAGTTATTTGCAGCCAAAAGAATATAACAAAAGCACCAGAGTAGAATTCCAACTCTATTTCTTGAAATCGTTTTTGTGTTAAATAAATGTTTTTATAATAAGAAAAAATTTATCTCAATATTCTTTTTATTAATATTATCAAAACAAAGATTTGTATTTGAAATTAAATTCATTATTAACAATCTTTTTATTAAACAATTTAGTAGACAGAAGTTGTCACTCAGCAGAAATACCAAAGATTTTTTCGTAAATCAACCAGATAGAACCAGAAGGTGCATCCCCTAAAGGCCTGTATGGTATGGCCCCTCCATCGTGAAAAGAACAGAGTTTCTACCCTGTGGAAAGAAACCGGGATCACGAGCCAAATCTCAGAAAGTTAGATACAATGCAATATCCAATTAACTAAGTTTTTAGGGGCTTCGAGCAGTGGTAAATTCTCCGTTCGATAAATTAGGTTAAAATTATCTCCCACTTAATTTTTTTCCAGACCCTATACTTACAGATAAAATGACAGGGTATAGCCGGGAATCGAACCCGAGACCTCTGGGTTGCCAGCCAGACATGCTGACCAGGGATGCCGACAAATATACCTACTATTTCATTTTTGAACTTTTTTTAAATATATAAATAAAAAACTTGTATCAATTATTTTCTAACTTGACTTTTTAACAAAAAGTTCAAGTTAAATATTAAAAATAAATAACTCTACTTTCTCGTAGATTTATAATAATTGTTGTTAGAGAACTTTCTGATTCCAGGACATCTTCACTTCAAAATAAAAATGTTTTCTTCTCTTGGCTTGCGTACTCTACTTTGGAAAATGGAAAAATAACGATTGACTGTCTGTTTTCATCAAAAACTTTTTGTATACTTTTTTATTTTACTTTATTTCGTTCCTGAAAATGTTCTCTTTGACAAAGATAATTGTAAATTTTAAATAAACCATCTCACTCAACTTAGTTTTGATAATAAATAAAGAATGATTGAATTATTCTTTCTCTTTATCTAATGGAAACTAATGAAGTTGGTAACGGCGAGTTGCTGAAGAACTCTTTATCAAGTTTTAATCAAATAAAAATTTATTTCCCGAGCATCATTTTTCTTGCCTGGCCGCTGTTTGTTTAGCTAAATGGAGCGCCCCACATCATCATTCCACTTCTTAAAGAACATTTATTCCATTTTACTAGAGTTGCTCCATTTCTCTTCATTCTAGCGATGGGAGAGGGGGGAGGTTCTTCATGTCATAATAATCATCATCCATTTTAGCAAAATGCTCACGAATTATCATTAGGCAAATCGTTAAAGTTGTTCTTTTGTAAAAAATTGATAACAGTATTCTCAAAACGGAAATGAGATGTACTAAAGAGGATGAAAATTAAATTGACGAGAATAAATTACAAGTTTTTATGATTCAGGTCCAAAAAAGGTAAAATTCAATCAAAATCCTTTTAGTGAGTATAGAAGCCTCCTTCCGTTTATTTCCTATGTGATAAGGCTGTAGCTTCTTATTTGGTCTTGCGAGCCTCGGAGGTAATCCGTGATCAATAACAAAGTATAGCAGTATTCAAGCAAAGTACTCTATACCTATCATCAAAAATAAACACATCGCTTGAATTGATGTGTTTGTTCTATTTATTTAGGTATATAATTTTAATTATAATTTTTTATTACAAGACTATTATTTTATTATATTATTTTTATTATATTATATTTTATTATATTTTATTACAAGTCTGTCTATTTATTACTACTTGGGATTATAGTATTCTGCCTCCTATGATTAAATCAATTATAAATTTTGTCAAGTCATAAAGTCCTAGAGTTGTACAAAATTTTATTTAGTTCTCACAAGCAGAGATTAGCTGAGGTAGAGTGAGGTCATACCATCCTTGTTAAGGTTTTGACCAGGTTTCCTTAACAACTTATGGCAAATGCCGGGATGGCTAATGCGTCGCTTGCTCCTGGTATCGGGTTTTTGCGCGGAATTTTTAAATTACTTTTTGTCTTTTGATGGAAATCTATGGTCATGTTATTTGTTAATGAGCATACATTTCTATTTTTTTTTCTTTTTCTTTTTTTTTTTTTTACTTGTTTATTAATTGTTAAATTGTTGTAATTAATTTGTATTGATGTTTGTTAATGTATTGTAGCTAGATTGTATTGATGTTTGGAGGACCTAGCCACCGAGGACTTGTGCCTCTAAGCAGGTCGAGGAATAAAGATTTATTTATTTATTTATTTATTTATTTAAGACAAGAAAATCGAGACACCTATACTCTCTTTTTCTAAAACTTGATTTATTTCAGGTTCTAGGCATCGGATTGGAATAAAAAAGTTTGATAAGTTAGGCAATTTATTACAGTTTAATAAGAAATAAATTGTTACATTTTGTACACAGATTCTTTGATATATGGAAAAAAATACGAACATAAGCAAACATTGTAATTTTAAGATAAAGAATAATTTCATTATTTTTCAAATTTATCTTACATTTTATTTTTATTTTTCTCAATAAATTTAATTTAATTTAATACAGAAATTTAGAATTAAACTTTATTTCCAATATCCTAAAATTACAAATTTTCCTTATGTTCTTATTATTTTTCCATATATCAAAAAATGTATGTACAAAATGTAACAATTTATTTCTTATTAAACTGTAATAAATTTCTTAACTTATGACACCTCTTTTATTCCAATCCGATTCCTAGAACCTAAAATAAGTCAAATTTTTGAAAAAGAGAGTAGTTGGCTCGATTTTTTCGTCCACAAGTGTAATAATCTGGGATTATAAGTAAATGTGTTCTTAAAAAACAAAATTGGAGAAAAAAGCGAAAAAATTTCAAGGTTTGGTAAACGGCCGACAAATTTAGTGATACACAGTCATGTCAAAATGTCTGTTAGTCTGTCTGGTTATCTGTTAGTTAGTCTGTGCGTTACCAAATTTTGTGGACAAGCTAGCTCAAAAACTAGTTTGAATATCAAAACCAAATTTCACATGTAGTTTTGGCCCATTGAGATTAAGAGCTGAGTAGATTTTGGTGCATATCGACCCAAAATTAAGGGAGTGGGGGTTAAATTTTAAAATTATAATATTTTCAAACTAAAAAAAAAAAAAACAAGAAAAATGAAATATACTATAAAATGAACCTATAATAACGAAAATATTTTTTTCCCTGGCGCCAAAATTAAGATGGGGGGGGGGGGGAAATAACAATGTACTAAACTCAACCAAATTTTTTATACATAGTCAGTGGGCTATAAGAAGACTAAACATGCAAAAACTAACCCCCCAAAATGATGGGGGGGAGGTCAAAAAATTAAAATCTAGGCCCTAATCTAATGTATGGTAAAGTCAAGTGGAATGCCACATCAGAACGTGTCAATTTATTGTTTATATATATAATTTTCCAACCCGAAGTTCGGAAGCTAGAAAGTGCCAACTCTAAAGAAAGAGAATCCAAAATCTAATCAGTTCTCCGCACTTGAATCATAAATATTTTGCCACCAGAAGAGCTTTCTATCACCTGATACACGATTTTTTAACATTCAACACTACTTCGCAATTAAATTGAATACTTACCGAACAAACGCCCCCAATTCGTTTATTAAATGATTTCTAGAAACTAGAATTTACTTCTCCTGGCTGTCTTTCTAGGTACATAATATAACCTTCAATCTTTCAAAAATAACCGAATCCACAGATAGCTTCAACTCTGACCCAAACCTTGAAGTTTCTTCTTCTTTTCACGATTCAAGGGTCCTCTATAGACCTTAAGGTAGTTGTTTCGCGACAATACTAGTTAAAAGTTAATGCTAGAGTATATAGAACAGACAATAAGGATTCATAATTCATAAGCCCAAAACTTTTTGCTGTTTATGTACCGATTCTGGTCAATCCCGTACTCGTTTGACAAATCTGGCACCATTGTAAGAGATTGGATATTTTTATATTAAAAATGACAGATGGAACTATATTGTTCATAAATTTCGTTTTGCAGAATTATTTAAATAATAATCTGTCTAAATTTCAAAAAATCCTAAGAAAACCCATTTGGCGGAACAACTTACCTTAATGGTGCACCTTCTTTGTGTATTAATATCTATTATTACAAAATAAAAGAAACAAAAACAGGCAAGAAAAAAAAACATGTCAAAAAATTACTTTTACCCTTATTTTTTAGACATTTTCAAATTCACTCAGCAAAAAAATAAAAAATTTAGTGAATTCACTACTTGAAGTCAGTTGTCTAAAGTATCAAATGACGTATGGCAACCGCTGGTCTAAGTTATTAAAAATAGAAACTTGAAATTTGCCATCATGGATACGGTAGAGTATGATAATCCACAGATCATTTTATCAAAGTAGAAAAAATAAAGTAAAAATTATTACACTCCAGAGATCTCTCCCACGTACCACAGACTGCGAATCGATGCTTTAAATTAGGGCTGCTCAACCTTGTGGACCACATTTGAAGAAAAAAATGTTTTGGGCCGCAACATAAAATATAATTACTTATTCTAATGCCTGGTAAATAACGATAAATACTACCTAATGTACAATTATGATATCCATTGTGACAGATAAGGGAAAATGTCATATCTACTATAACTAATATATGTAAACCAGTACACAATATCTTTTCAATTAAATAGAGACAATAGTTGAAATATTTATTTTAATGAAGAAAAAGTATGCGTATCGTATGATGATGTTAATTTGATTATGTTGTAATGCTCAAAATAAAAATCATATACGGTGAAATTAAGCCGGAGAATCCCACAAACGCAATGTATACAATTTTTAAGAACTATTTATTAGTGCAGGTGTGTCCAACCTTTTGGCTTATACGGGCCACATTTGAAGAAAAAAAATTGTCTTGGACCGCGGATAAAATATTATAATTCTATTGATATTTGTTATTCTAAAAAGATAGTTAATAGCTAATGTAGATATAAGAACTTTATTATTATTTTAGCTCATAGTGAGCTTCTAATTTTATTTTTCGTAAATTTTAGACTTGAAAATAGCTTCTACATACATACCTACCTATATACTTACAAAAAGTGGTATTATGTATTAGTATTTATTTATATTTTTTCCTGGCTAGATAATTAATATAAAATTCTAATAAAGAGACAATTTTCAATTTTTCTTTCAGATCGGTATGTAATTGTTGTTTTAGAACATTCAAACAAAAAGTTTGCAAGTAGAAAATTTATTTCTAATGAAAATGGAGTCGAAAATAGACCAAAATGGTGATTATTTTTTCCGAAAACTTGAATTCTAGTTCCAGATTTAAAATTTGAAATTAGCTCTTTTATTTTTAGAAAACTTCACAGTAGATTTTCACATCTCTTATTTTAGAGAAAAAAAATTAGCATGCCAAATTGTTGTCTGTTTTCCAGTATCTACATATAAATTTAAATATTTTAAGGAATTTTATGACTTTATATTGAGCAACGGGTTAGACAGCCCTGGTTTAAATCGAATGGAATTAAAGAAGGATATGAAAAAAACGTGCAAAGATCTAAAAGACAAGCCCTGACAAGTTTTAGCCCTGGAGAAAAATTATCAATTAATTGTGATTGTTCTAGAAACCCCTAATTTCTTGTTTATTTTTTAAAAGTGTCACGGATATAATAATCCGTGGCTATTAATTATCTATTGACATGTAAGAACGTGCAAAAATCAAAAAGACAAGTTTTACTCCAGGAGAGAAATTATCAATTAATTGTGATTATTCTAGAAAATCCCAATTTCTTATTGTCTCCTTGTACTAGAATGATAATTATAGACTTGATTAGAATATAAATTACTGAAATAATAAATATTTTAGAAAATGAAAATATGAGAAGAAGAATTTTTAAATATCCGAAACTTCATTATTTTTTTTATCTTATATAGTGGAGCTTATAATTTTGCTTTTAGTGAATTTTATTCTTGAAAAAAGCTTCACCTATTGTACAAATTTACATTCATATTTTCAAAAAGGGAATAAACCCATATAGGAGATGCCAGGCTTGAACGAAGGGGCCAAGCACGAGCCATCATGGGCAACCGAGGCTCTGCTTTATCAGTATTGGCCTACATTCGTGTCAGTGTGGGGCAGCCGAGCCTGGGTTGTTCGGTGTTGAGTTAATCTTGGGTCCGTGCTGGGTCAGTATATTGAGCCAATAAAGGTTACCAGCCTGGGCCGCGGTTATCATCCCCTATTCAAACCTGTGTTGGGCCAGTACTAGCTTGCAGCTTAGGGCCAAGCTTGAGAAGTGTTGGCGCAGTCCTGGCTCAGTTCTGGGCCCTTCGTCATTTCCTATATGGGAATATATCTCTACATATAAATCTCAATGTTTTAAGGAAGTTTATGATTTTATGTTGGAACACACTCATTGAAGTGCTGGCCCGCATGCGGCCCGCGGGCCACGGGTTGGATAGACCTTGATTAGTGTATACTAATAACGTAATAACATTTGTAGAAAATTTTATAAATAAATAATATTATGAAAAATTTCAAAAATTGAATACAATAGGCTTGGACACCCCTGCTTTAGATGATATAGTAGAATAGCATAAATTGTTAAGAAGAAGCAGATTTCTTTGATTCATCACATATATTCAATTTATGCATTGACATATAAAGACAAATATGCTTATTTAACCCGAAGAAGAAAAAAAAACATTTTTTTCCCTATTTGTATTGAGACAGACAATCGAGAAGCAAATATATTGTTGTTCTAGATAATGTTATTTGGATGGTAAAAAAAAAAATCAAAAGTGATTACCGAGCTTTACGAGTAGGTTATTTATTTATTCAAACAGAAAATCAAATAATCTTTCTTTTCTTTCCTGAATTATAATCATATCGAGATCCATTTAAGATATAAGCATATTCACTAAAGTCAAGCATGGGATTTCATTTCCAGTTCATTAATTCGAGGCAAATAAATAGAGAAAGTAAATATTTTCCTGGAATAAAATACGACAAATAAATAGAATAAAAAAAAAAATAAAAAAAAAAAACGGGAATGTGAACGATTTAGATCAAATAAAGCGACGAGAAAACAAAATTGGAGTCATTCGTCGTATTTTTATTTACTTTATTCTTAAGAGTCAAAGAAAATTATCTTTGAATTATTTCTAGAACAAGAAAACCTGTTGTCCCTTCCTACTCTAGGGCGTTTTTATTTTACTGATGAAAAAAATCTATAAAGAAGCTAATAAGAGGGTGTAAATAAAAATTCTCATTTAAATTGAACGGAAAAGTGAAAATCTTTCAAGACCCATACGTTCCTTTCGAATTTTGGTGATTTAGTAACGCACGGCTTGACCGAGAAAGATGAAGCTTATTAATACAACCTTTGTACCGAATTTCAAATCTACGCTACCCCTTTTTATCTCATCTCTTGAATTTTTCAACCATAAGGTAAAAAGCCTAAATTCTAATTAGTTTTTGTAATAATTTTAGCATCTGAACCAATCTTATTCTTCTTTTCGTTTTGGATTTTTCATGCCTGTTTATTAGTCTAAGATGCCGAAATAGGACGACCTTAACCTATCAAGTTTCCTAATGAAATTAATATTTTGATAATATAATCTATTAATAAACAAAACTTGGGAGTCGGGTTGACCGAGCTGGCTAAGGCACTGGTTCCGCTTCAGCATCGTTGATGAC
The DNA here is from genome assembly GCA_024734495.1 of Forficula auricularia. Lineage (NCBI taxonomy): Eukaryota > Metazoa > Arthropoda > Insecta > Dermaptera > Forficulidae > Forficula > Forficula auricularia. The sequence continues at coordinate 1,407,447 of JALMQS010000048.1, read as the reverse complement.
GATGTTCAAGCGGAAAGCCCGGGTTCGAGCCTGGCTAGCATATAAAATTTCTTCAGGCTAAAACTCGGCTCCCTCACTAACACTTTACTGATGTGATGTCTAAATGGACTTTATTCCCAATTACAATAAATAAATAAATAAACAAAACTTGATAGGGTCAACATCCAATTTCCCTGCATAGCTATTTTTAATAAAAAAAATTAAAGCTGTTAATTTTATTACATAATGCAGTTATCGAGTTTCGGGATAAATATATTACCAATCGAGAGTAAAATATGTATATAAAATGCCAAAGTTGGGTCACCATCTTTTTTCCCTACATAAGTTCAGGTAGATAGGGTATCAACAGATAACTTCGAATTAGTATTTTGTAGCTATAGAGTTTCCTTTATTGTTATATATATATGAAGATGTAAATAATTTTATTGCGAGTTAATTAATTAATTAATTGATTTTATTTTTTTATTTTATTTTTTTATATTTATTTTTATTTTATTTTATTTTTTATCAAAAATAGCTATGCAGGGAAATTGGATGTCGACCCTATCAAGTTTTGTTTATTAATACATTATATTATCAAAATATTAATTTAATCAGGCAACTCGATAGGTGGAGGTTGACCAAAGTTGGGATCTTGTACTAGATTGAAATCTATTACGAAAAGAAACATACTTTAAAAATATTTTCCATTACATTTCTAAATAGAAAAATCAAAATTTTTGATCGAATAGTGAAATCTGGCTCCCCAGCAAACTCGATTTCATTTCAAGTTTAATTTTAATATTACTCGATGGTTTGATTGAAAATATTGAATACGTGTTTTCTGTTCTGAAAATAATTGAAAAATAGCCGTGATTGAATGAATTCAGGGATCGTAATAGACTCAGTTCTTCTATTTAAAAATATACATGGAAAAAATATATGGAACTCACTTCTAGCTACCGTCTTCCACACGACTTTAACCTTTAGCTGTTTAAGACCCCCATCCACAGATACCTTCGACTCATACCCAGCCCATAAAATCCCCTCTTCTTCTTTTCACGACGGAGAGGCCAACCCAGGTCTTTAGGGGATCCACCTCTTTGGTGTAACTCCTTCTCTCATCAATTTCATTAAAAAAAATACAGAAGACATTTTTTAAAATGAACGAAAATACAAAAAAAAAAAACAAACAAACGAATTAATTAAAAATAGCATTCTTTCTCCAACTTAAAAATACATCTTTAAAAACTGTATAAGATTGTGTTTTAATATTATAAATTTCATAAAGAGAAACAAAGAGGTTGTCCTTTGGTTGTTGAAAATATACATACATACATATATATTTTAATTATTAAATATAGATATGTATTTATATATTATTTATTTGATCAAATAAATTTGCAACAAGCAGAAGATAACTCTTTGTTTCTCTTTATGATTCAATAACTCTGCTACTCTCAGCAAAACAAAATCTTTTCAATTAAATTAATATTGTTATACGTATTCGGGATCCTTTTATTCTACAAATATAAAAGTAAATAAATTCGCCTTTCACACACTTGCCCTTCTCTTCCTGGTATATTAAATATATGGTAATAAAATTTTTTTTTTTTTTCTATGCCCCTGGAGATTGTATAATTGCAATCCTCCTTCTCCCAGAAATAAATAAATGAAATTTCGTTTTGGTTTTCGTGTTAGTGTGAACATTGACTTTGCAGTAATTCAATAACTCACAGATATTTTAACAAAATAATGTATATCTCCTAATATACCTACGAGTATATTGATATTAATTTATATTTATTATATAAGGTTTTTTGTTAAGTGAAACACCGTGATTTCAGATAATTAAAAATATATTAATTAAATCAAAACGTGTACCTTTCTTTAGGTGATTGAAATTGAATATTTTTAAATAGTACATCTACACCAGTGTTGTACACCAATTTGTCCGACTTGAATGAACTCCTTGTTAAATAAATATTATATTAGACTCTTAAGTTCTTATTGTTTCATAAATAACTTTATTTATTAACTATAAAAGTAAAACTAACATGAAATTTATAACTTAGGCTTATTAAACCAGCTGCGAAGCCCTCCTTAGGCGGGCATCTTGATCGTCCCTACGCTCCCTGGACTCCTCACTTGGTATACCTACAATATATCAACAAAAACAACAACAAGTCAATTTTATACTCGGGTATTAACTTGCCAAGAAGTTTCTCTCTAAGATCAACGAGAAATGAATATTTCAATTAGTTATAGAAACGGGTAGTGTCATGTTGCCAGAGTATACAGGGTTTTTTTTTTGTGGATGGGGGGAATCTTCAAAAGACGCACCTGTAGCCCGTACTACAGGGCAGAGTGAGACTTTTACCACACTAAATCTAAACCCATCCTCTCTTCAGCTTTTTTCCTTCCCACGGGACCGCCTCCATCGTGGGAAGAGGCCTCAGCATTTAGCTCTTGCTTCATTTTTAAGGTCATTAGACCTCATCGTCTAGGGATAATTCTAGTTGAATAGGGCCTTGATTTCGGATCCTTTCTAATCTTCGTAGTTTTTTCATGGTCTGCGCCGCAAAAGTTGCGACGGCAGGCCATTTAACCTTGGATTCCAACATGTGCCCCACTATAGTTTCGGGCTCCTCGTCCAGTTCTTCCCACAGCTCATTGCGCTCTTGTGTGAAGCGCGGGCAGCGGAAGAAAACGTGCTCCGCGTCTTCATTAGCATACCCGCAACAGGGGCATTTGGGACTGTCTTCGTGACCGAACCTGTGCAGGTATGCTCGGAAGCATCCATGCCCGCTTAGTAGTTGAGTGAGGTAGAAGTCTACCTCACCGTGTGGACGTCCAATCCACAGCTCAATAGATGAGATAAGGCGGTGAGTCCATCGCCCCTTCCCCGACTGATCCCCTATTTCCTGCCATTGGTTCAGGGAGCGGGATCTTATTACTCCCCGGTCTCCCTCTCTCTCTAGATAAGAACTTCGCCTGAGAGTATACAAGGTGGTTCACCGAAATGGCCTATTAAACATTTTGGGATTTGTAATAAGATAAGTTAGTTGTGTACTCACGGCCATCTTCAGGAGTGTTTTAATTTGGAGTAATTTTTGGAAACGGGCTGATAAGTGAAGTCCACTGCCTCATCAATATCCACTCAACTGTAATATGATATTTTCCGAAAATTTGCATTTTTGTATATCGCTTTCTAAACTATTTAATAAAGGTGTATTTCCCTAGATTTGTTTTACCAGAAGTTGACAATAACATTGCTATTTCAAATATAACACCCGTACACTTTTAACCCAATAAAATCCTTAATTATCTGGTAATACATTTTTTAATACTTGTATTCAATTGTTTTTTAATAATTTTAATTTTATTTTCAAATATTTTAATACTTTAACTTTCTTTAAAATTATGGTATGTTCCAATTGTATTATTAATTTCAGGTAATGTTGAACATGCTTTCTCTGAATATCTAATGTTATGATGTTTTATAAATAATTTCTATGGTGCCATGAATTAATTAAACTTTCTTATTTCATCAAGTTAAACACCATTTATTTTTTAAGGTACTAATTATATTACAAAATATAGTAAAAAAACCTAACGAAAACAGTTTGATATCTTTATACTTGTTGATAATTATCAACATTTGTGTAAACTGATAGGGTGGGAATATTGGTGGTATCCACCGTAGCCCCTCGAAATATTTGGAAATTAAATAAACAATTGCTGGAAACAAACAAATAATTTTTATTTATCCCTCATGGGGGGTCGGGTAGGCTAGGCGGTAGCATGTCAGCCAGCTAGCCAAGAGGACCCGAGTTCGAATCCGACTCGAGGCATCCGGCTAAAATCTGACCCCCGAGGTAGAGACAAATTTAAATAAAATAAATAGTATCGTAAATGGCTTATGGCTAGAAAGGCCGAAAAGCCAAAAAAAAAAAAAAAAAAAAAAAAAAATTATCCCCCATTTGAATAATTACTTTAAATAATAATAAAAAATAATTATTGTTAGAATTCGTGGCTGTGATAAAACTGTACTAGATGAAGGAGGAGGTAGCAGGCAAAAGATGGAATCACTGGGTTTAATAAAACACCTTTAATAAGACGTTTCGGCCTGAATTTTATTTGCCCATCTTCAGTCAATTAGGAGTTATACACAAAATGCGGTACACATGTGTGATCGAACCAAGCCTTGTCAAAAATAAAAATAAATTTAGATTCATGTGAATTTATAACGTGCCTGAACCCAAAAGTTTCAGAATGAATGGACTTTCACATATGGTTCGATCACATATGTGTACAGCATTTTGTGTATAACTCCTAATTGACTGAAGATGGGCAAATAAAATTCAGGCCGAAACGTCTTATTAAAGGTGTTTTATTGAACCCAGTCCATCTTTGCCTGATACCTCCTCTTTCATCTAGTACATAAAAAATAATTATTTACGATAAATAATTTCTATATCTTGCTTTTGATTTTTCTTAAACGTTTTGCGATTATTTTTATAAAGAAATGTATTTAATAATAAAAATTTGGGTAAAATTGCGAGGTGAGTTTCACAAAAAAATGAAATAAAACAAAAATGAGTTTAGATTTCTATATATTTTGGGTTGTCAGCCCATCATCAGGAGTTTTATGGAGTTTAGGGAGACCATAGAGAATGGGTGCTTGAGAATTCATTATTCTGAGGGAATGCACATTTTGATTTTTCGGGAGGTAATTATTTAATGTATTTATGATTTGTTTATGATTTGTTTTTGAAAGTTTGGAGTAGGATCGGAAGATAATATGTAGTTCAGCACCACTTGTAGAAATTAAATCTTCAACTTTGTCAATATATTCTTCTCTCTTCAAAATGGTGATGGCCTGTCCTTTGTCTGCTTTCCTTAATATGTGGTTATTAGAGTTTATTTTTGTTTTGATATCTTGAATTATTCATTTCTCATGATGATTGGATTTAAGGGTTTGAGAATCACTGTTGGTTAATTTGTTAATTTGTATGGTTATTTCAGTTTTGATTGGGGTTGGTCTCGTAAGGCGATTTCAGTGTCGATGACTAAAGAATGAAGTAATTTGGAAGTCAAATGTTGATTTGGAGAATATGTCAGTGCTTTATTTAAAGTTTCCATTTCATTGTGATCAAAATCGATATCGGTTAAATTAACAACTCTAGTATGGTAGGGGGAGGAGTAAGTTTTTTTAATGTTTTCACTATTGTCATTTTCGGAATGATATTTGTTTTGGAGAAATGTTAGTTTTTTAATTTTTTTGAAATGTATTTCTCTTATTTAAAAAAACTATCAAGAATATATTTTCAAATATCTAAATCAAATTCAATCAACTTTAATATTGGAATTATTTAACGGGTTATAGTGGTGTTTCACAAAGTGGAAATAAAATTAAAAAATTAAAAAATCTTTTAAATTATTTTGGAGATTTTTTTTATTTATCTCTATACATATTTCGGGCTATGAACCCTGCTCATCAGGAGGTTTAACAGAAAACTGAATATAAAATTTTTTTACATTGTATTGATATTATAGTCTGGTGGTTAATATTTTAGTACAGGGCGAGTGGGGGGTGAGCCAATGGGCGTTGAAAGAATTGTGTCGTTGAATTTAAAGGTACGTGGAGGGGAGAAACTGGGTATTGAACAAATTGTCTGGCCAAAGTCACGTACATTTCAAATAGGATGTCTATTTTCGAAATTTATTTGTAAAGAATTCTGGGAATACCTATTAAAGGAATTTGTGTAAGGGATTTAGACTATATAAATTTAGACAAAAGAAGAAGACAGAAAGTTAATACGAAGGTGAGAAAAGAGGAACAAATGTTTAGTAAAGAAAGAATTTAGGTTAAATTTGGTTTATTAATAGATCATTTATTGTTGATTTGGTGGTTTCTAATTGGTTATTGAGAATGGGTTCATTGAGGGCGATTGCTTTCTTGATTTCAATGGATTCTAATAAATCTAGTTTGCGTCCTTTTGGGGAGAAATGTAGAATAAGGGGGCTTTCTTTAGATGGGGAATGATTGCTATCAAATAGATGTTCAGCAAATGCTGAAACGTAACTTAGTGGTTGGGGATTAGGTTTATCACTGTTCAATTGTAGTTGCTTCAGTGATCTCTTGTGTTCAACAAGACGGTCGTTGATGGATCTACCAGTTTGTTACTTTAATATTTTCAATTGAATAGGTACCTATCTACACTTAAAAGTCCAAACTTAGACAGAGGTTAAATGAAAAAATCATTTGAGAAAATAAAACAGTTTAAAATAGGTATAAATACTAACTGATAATCGGGTATTTATTTGAGAATCCAAAAATGTAAAACATCTAATTTGTTTTATTTAAAATAACAAGTTACAGTAAAACCTCGCTTATCCGGACCTCCGGATTATCTGGAACGGATTTGTAAACATTTTTATTTTAATAAATGTTCACATAGATAATAATTGTGTGAAAAGTTATTTTATTTTTTTTAATATGTATTTTTTTAAACAATTCTATGTAATTTTGATATACTTAAACATGTTTTTTTTATCTTAATAAATTCAAATTTGCTTATTTGTGAATTTATTTTGTTTTTATTACCGACATATCCGGATTAGCCGGACTTTCGATTATCCGATTTGCCTTTGGTCCCAGTTAGTCCGGATAAACGAGGTTCTACTGTACTATCAACTTCTAGTAATACTAATGCTATGAAAATGTTTTTTATTAAATTTATTAAAAAGATTTAAACAAGATCGCAAATTTTCAGGAAAAAATCTCATTATATATGCCAAAACGTCAGATAGGCCGTTTCGGTGAACACCCTGTATAATATTAACAAAAACAATAACAACAACATGAACAAAAACAAGTCAATCTTCAAACTGTGTGTTAACTTGCCTTCTCAGTAAGAGCAACAGAGATGAATATTTCGATTAAGCCTGAAAACGCCCACCATTTGCTCTGGGTATATACCCCATTCTCTCTACTATAACTTAATGATAGAGAGGCGGGTCGGAGTGGTTTGGTAGCGATGTCATCAAACAGAACACTCTTGGCACTTTTAATAGGGGTTGCAGTTCACTTCGCTTCAACTTGGGATTTTGGTAAATTCATAAAGCCAAACAGAGACGAAGAGAATATTAAACGCCTTTGAATTTAATATCCTAATTCTAAATATATTTATTTATTTATTTATTTTTTAGATAAAAGATAATTCTACTCATAAAGAGAAATCTATGAGATTGTTCTCTGTTTGATTCAAATAAATATACACATAATACATAAATGTATACATTATGTATTATGTACGAATATATCTACTCTTATTAAACGAGCAAAAATTGTATATATATATATATATATATATATATATATATATATATATATATATATCCGGTCGGGTTCTCGAAAACGGCTCAACGATTTGGATGAAATTCACGGGTTAGGAGGGTTTTGTGTTGGACATTCGATCTGTCACGGTCTCATCTTCGGATAAGTTGTTTTTGATGGGTTTTTTGTTAATTGAAATAATTATTCACATGTGGTTGAAAAATCGAGTTTTAATTCCCACAAATATTATTTTGACAATTTAATTGATGAACTCAAAAATTGTTATTTAATTATAAAAAATAATTATACCGTATTTATTTATATACCTATATATACATAATCTGTGGGCCACTGAAGGCTAGAAATGCAAAAACTGGGTGCGTGCGCCGGGGTGGGGGTAGATGTGGGGGTACAGGAGGTGGGGTGAAGTTGTGAAAGTCCGGGGGGCGGGGGGGGGGGTTCGGGGATTAATATATAGCTATTAACTGAAGCAAAAAGTTACCGAGCATCGCTCGGTAGCCAGGTACTATTATATATACTAGCTGCAAAATGTCCATATTTATTTAGAAATATAAAATTATTATCTCATCAAAAATATCCGGTATTCGTGTATTTAACAAATCTCGTTGGTCATCATGCATAATAAATAAATCGGATTATAAACGCAACAAAAAACGGTCTTTTCTCTTGATAAATAGTATTGAATAAAAATATATATAAAATAACGTGTTAATTTTAAAAATTACTAAAAATTAAAAAATAAATTATTGTTCAGTACCCAAAAAATTTCCTTACGCACAGATGACTAAAAATAAAAATGCCGGTGGTTTTAACTAAATAATGGATGAATAAGTTTTAATTTTTTATAGAATCGGTTCACTGTCCTCAAATTCAGATTGTGTTGTTCAATAATTATAAATATGTAAAGTGATTTTCAGGAAAAAAGTTTATAAAAGGCTACCTACACCAAGATAGCTGTGCTATCATTTTGCTCTTCAGCGCCGCCTGGACAGCGAATGGGTATGCATTCGAATCGAAAGCTCTGCGTTGCGGGTTGCATTTGCGTTTAATCACCGAATCTTTCGAACTAGTAAAAATAAATTTTAAATAAATGTGCAATTTATTAATACAAACAAACATTTGAGAGCTTCCCATATGGCATTTCGATTTTTTTCTGTTTATCTGATTCAACCGAAAAAACTGAAGATATACCTAAAGCCCAAAATCTACTCAGTTTTTATTTTAGAAATATAAAAATTTTGGCCTCGAACAAACTATGTATATGTAACTGAAAAGATTTTGTTTTGCCGATAGTAGCAGAATTATTGATTAATAAAGAGAAATCAATGAGGTTGTCGTCTGTATGATGCAAAGTAACATAGACATTGAAAAGTTTTTTTTAATTGAAAATACATAGGTATTTATACAACAAGAATATATAAATAGTAATGGAAGGCAGCCCAAGTATAGTGAAGAAATAAATTATTACATTTCCAAATAAAATGTATTTATTAGACTGTCATCCTTTTTACTTTATTTCTCTTTCCTTTAAAACCAACATTTCGGAGAATTCTTCCATCCTTCTTCAAGGTTTCAAAAGGTCAAGAAGAAAACAAGATGCTTCCCTCTCTCCCTCTTCTAGCAGTGTTTGAAATTTATCTATTATTCACAGAAGCATTAAATGGAATTTTTCCCCTTAATTATCTATACCAGGGGTTAAACGGGCCGCATTTGAAGAAAAAAAATAGCATCGGACCCCGGATAAAATATTATAATTTTATTGATATTTGTTATTCAAAAAAGATAGTTAATAAGAACTTTATTATTTTTTTAGATCATAGTGAGCTTCTAATTTTACTGTTCGTAAATTTTATTCTTGAAAATAGCTTCTCGTATATTATGTAAATACATACTTACAGTCCTATATACTTACAAAAAGTGATATTATATATTAGTATTAGTTCATATTTTTTTCCTGGCTAGATAATTAATATACAATTCTAATAAAGAGACAATATTCAATTTTTCTTTCAGATCCCTATCGAATTGTTGTTCTAGAACATTCAATGAGAAAGTTTGCGAGTAGAAAATCTATTTCTAATGAAAATGGAGTCGAAAATAGACCAAAATGATTATTATTTTTTAGAAATATAGCTCCAGATTCAAAATTTAAAATTACCACTTTTATTTTGCCCAAACCTCACAGTAGATTATCAGATTTCTTATTTTAGAAAAAAAATCAGGCCAAATTGTTGTGTGTTTTCCAGTATCTACTTATAAGTAAATCTCAATGTTTTAAGGAATTTTATGACTTTATATTGGGCCACGGGCTGGACAGCCCTGGTTTAAATCGAATGGGAATAAAGAAGGATATGAGGAATGATAATTAAATTTTTAAAAAGGTCACGGATATAATAATCCCTGACTATCCATTATTGACATGTAAGAACGTGCAAAAGATCTAAAAGTCAAGTCATGTCAAGTTTTAGTCCACGAGAGAAATTATCAATTAATTGTGATTGTTCTAGAAAACCCCAATTTCTTATTGTCTCCTTGTGAATGATAACTATAGACGTGGTTAGTGTCGTCTAATTTTGATGTGGGGAATCACGCCCTGAATTCTTGGAACTTTTTTGATAAACACTCTGTATATTTATATTTTTTTTGGCTTTCTCAATCAGATTAAAGTCGGATTGTAGCGACTATTTATATGTTTTAATTAGGAATAAAAAAGTCCCAACCCGAATATTATGCTTTATAATCGATCGAATTATAGACGCAACAAGAGCACTCTTTTCTCGCCATATATTATACATATTTTTTTTTTTTTTTTTTTTGAAAAGCGACGTGATAACTTGAAACTTTTCTGTTTACCAGCTGTGAGTGTTTTGAGCTTTGCTCGCACTCAACTCGGCATATAATTATATGAAAATAAAGCTCCCGAGATGGGATATGAGAGTGTTAGTGCGTGGGTGAGACCGAGGATCAACTCTCAGCGAATACTAGCGAGAAGTTTGTTTTCTAATTAAAATGATAATGCGAAATTGATTGCCAGGTATTAATTTCCAGGCGGTTGTTTATTAAACGTTGTCAGAGAGGTCAGAAATCGTGACTCGATTATTGAGAAACTTTTCGAAAGTTTAGCAAATGTAAATTAGCCTGATTCTCTCAGGTGGGGAAAATAAATATAATATTGTGCTGATGATATTTTATAAAACCCCTGGATGTACAGTCAATTTCTCAGCGAGATTGAAGTCGGAAATTTCATTAAAAAAACGTTCAAACGATGATTGATACCCGAATATGAAGGACAATTTTTTTTACGAGAAATTGATCTCTTCACAATACAAACAGTATATGAAGGCATGATTAGAGAAAGTTTTCGAGTTAGTTTAAAACAATACAAAAGAGAGTAAAATTTATCGGCAAAATACGTATAAGATTAGATAAATATAACAAAAATATATCTATAATCAGTAGAGATTGTGGTGTTGGTGCAAGGTGAAACATCTTTAATAAAGATAAGAGTAAATAAATATTTTATTTAATATGGATTTACTATGAGTTAACTCATAGTAAATCCATATTAAATAAAATATTTATTTACTCTTTTTTTTTATTTAATGTCACCGGGAACAAAAGCCCATTTAGACAGCACATAAGTAAAGTGTTAGTAGGGTTAGTGAGGGAGCCGAGTTTTCATCCGGTAGAAATTTTTATTCGCCAGCTAGGATCGAACCCCGGCCTCCTACTTCAACATCGTCATAATCGATCGATGCCGAAGCGAAGCCAGTACGTTAGCCAACTGAGCCAACCCGGCTCCCCTTATTTACTCTTATCTTTATTAAAAAATATATCTAATCACATATTAAAAATTAGAAGAAAAACTTAAAAAATTGTTAAGAAACGGTACACTCCTGTGAATTTTGCCGATGCCTGGGGTAGCATAGGGTGATACGAGGGGTGAACCGCGATTGGAATTAGATGTACACGTTTTTGGAATTATGTGGAATTATTTTGGAATTCATTAGATAATTCCCCTTCATCTATTGTCTTCTATTTGAAAATGAAAGTGGAAGTGGAATTAGGGGTACAAGATATTAGGTCGCAGTTCACCCCTCGGGGTGAGCTATTGCAGGCACCTAGGGCTTAGAGCTGATTTTGAAATAAATTTAAATTTAATAAAGACTATTTTTTTCATAAAGAGAAACAAAGCGGTTGTTCTCTGCTTGATGCAAATAAACATACACACATATATATATATCAAATCAATATATGTATATATATTATTTATTTATTTGAGACTATAGTTTCGAAGGCTTTGCCTGCATCAACAGATCTTTATTAATTATAAATATTATTTATCATGGGAAAGCCAGTTAGAATTAAATTAATTTAATTTTAATTCTAACTGGCTTTCGGCTAAGTAAAGAGCAAAAATTTTTCAATATTCACGCGATACTGAACCCATGAAAAATACTATTTATAATTAAAAACTACTGATGATGAATGCCAAAACTAGGAAACTATAGTCTAAAAAGTAAAATAAAAACTTTTCAATTAAATCAAAGGAATGTATTTTTTTTATTTAGATAAATTAGATAAATTTTTCAACAACTCTCGATCATTGTTCTTCAAAATCTTTTATATGAGATTTTTCAAAGTTTACTTATTTAAAATATGATAAATTTAATATCGCATCACTTCTTTGTTTTAAAAATACAATTTTTATATCAGGTCGAACTTTCTACGACCTTCTGGTCTTGATTTATCGTAACTATATGAACGGATTGACAGACAAAAAATCATGATAAAATATGATTGCTCTTTCTTCCTGTTAGAGATATTTGTATACATGAATAAGCAAATAAAAAAATTTGAAAATTTTAATAATGATAAATATGCAAATTAATTTAAATATTATTCTTTTATTTTTTAAATTTCAATTGCGCGACAGCCTCTGTTTTTTTAAATTAACTTATTAATAGAATAACTTTTGTATATCAATTTACTGATGGAAGCTTATTTTCTTTTTATTCTGCTGTTCAATCTTGGTCTGTTTTTCTTTAATTAGTAAAAATTTTATTTCAATGATTGGGTTCTTTAACTTCTAGACAACTCTTCATATACTTCGCTAAGGGACCACTGCAAAGGATTGGCTAATTGAAAATCCCCTCAATCGTCCTATTTAAAAGATTCTTGCGGGTTTCTTGTAAAATGTCACTTGCAGACCTTTCAGGATCAAACATAAGCAAGAGAAAGGGACTTAATTGCTTTTGACCACTTGACCACCGGCTTCTTATCTTAACCAAGACCAGACCGGCATAGACTGGAGTGGCATTTCAGAATAATGGAGAATTTCCACTGAGTGGCTTGAATTTATGTATTAAGACAGGCAGGGGAAATGAAATATAATTTGAAGAAAAAAAGTAAAAACTTTCAAACCGACGATTTGATAACCAATATTATAATAAATAATTCTCGAAAATTAAGAGATTCTTATTTAAACCTATTTTAAGAAGCCTTAACTGACTATTAAATATTTTTCACAAACTGCTTTTACGGCAAAATAAAAATGAAAAATAAACTTTAATCAATAGATATTAAATAAAAAATTGTTAAAAAATTTATGAGAAATGAATTTATTATATTTTGAAAAAAAAATAAAAGTTTTAGCATGGACCTTAAATATGAGAGCAGGACGCTCTAATTGCTACATTTCATAGTCATACTTTTTACGTTTATAAAGTGAAGACTCTAAGGGCCAGTTTTAGAAAAAAAAAAATTATCCTCGAGATACTCAACTCTGGGTTGAGAGTTATCCTGGAGCTCCAAACAATATGATTTTCATAAATCAAAATAGGGGTCGAATTAGCTCACCCGGAGTCAAGGATAGAAAAATAGGTTTGCAACGACGAAATTCCCTGCATTTTAGTTATTTTTATAAAAAAAAAAAAAAAAAAAAAAAAACATGTTTTTTCCAAAAACGAATTTATCTGTAGAAACTGGAATAATTAAATAAAAAAGTAAAAATAATATAAAATTGATGGTAAGTTTGTTTTGTAAGTATTATTTAAGATTTTGATATTAGATAATTACTTTTAAATAATATACCGTATTTGTTGGATAGTCGTTTCTAGGCAATGGTGGCGATTGTGAATGTTTATTGTTTTGTTTTGTTTTGCTATTTTAATGTTATATTTTATTTAATAAAGATTATTTGTTGCCCATTTGAGTTGTTAATATTTTACTATTATTATGGACACAACAGTATTCATAGAGAGAAACAAAGAGGGTGTCCTCTGCTTGATGCAAATAAACATACACACATAATATATAAAATATGCAGAGGACAACCTCTTTGTTTCTCTCTATGAATGAAAAAATGAAAACTCTGCTACTCTCGGCAAAATAAAAACTTTTCAATTAAATAAACCGTATAATTAAAATTGATTCAAAATAAACTAATGTGGCCATACACGTGATTAGAATACACCTGGCCCCTTTCTTATTAATATAATAATTTATAATTATATACGAATGACCCCCCCCCTTCTTAATTTTGGGACCTTTATTATTTAATAATATAACAAATTAAAAGAATTCAAAACAAATCGTTATATTAGTTATTTTCATAATAATAATATTATTATTATTTTTATATAATATTAAATATAGCCAAATATACCTATATAAATGTATATAGAATTTTAATTTATGTTACCACGGAATTAGAATAAAACAAAAGAATTCATTATATAGGTATATTTTTTAAAAGTAAATATCTAATAAATTAAATTAAAAAAAATTTCAAACTAAAATCGAAGAAAGCAGATATTTCTAATAAAATAGTTAAATTTTTATATTTATTTCGTAGAATAAAATTAGATCGGAAACGATTGGAGTCAGCATTAAATTCTGATGGCAAATCATCCCATATTTTTTTTTCTTTAAATTAGCATCAGAATCTGAACGCTTAGATTCCAACACACATCTTTATATTTATTAACGAGAAAAACAGGACGTTTCTCCTCTTCTATTGTGAAATTGGGACTTCTTTTACTCTTAATTGAAGACTGGTCCATATTCTATTTAAAATTTAATATTCAATTATACAATACATTTCAAATTTTTAAAATTACATGATTTGTCACAGTTTTGTTGACTATCATTTACTTTTTTACCACTTTATTTTTATATGATTAAATAGAAAAAAAATTTTGATTATTTTTAAATAATAAAAGAATACAAGACATTCATTCATTTGAATGAAATGAATACAAAACAAAAAAATCTAAACGTAATTGTTTTTTTTTCTAAAAATAACTAAAATGTAGGGAATTTGGCCGTTGCCAACTCAGGGTGAGCTAACTCGACCCTATTTTGTTTTATGAAATTCATATTGTTTGAAACTCCAGGGTAACTCTCAACCTAGAGTTGAGTAAGCCGAGGATTATTTTTTTTATGAAACTGGCCCTAATTCAACTAGAATTTTTTTTTATCGATAAGAAATATCAACATTACTCTGAAAATACTCGAAATATCAAAAATCTTTTTATTTCTCGTTCTTACGCGAAGAATGAACAAATTTCTAGAATGTATATTTTATTTAAGTACTTTCGAATTATAAAAATCATTAAAAAAATGAATAATTTCACTCCCTCCTATTCTATTCCTATTTTAAAGATAATTAAATTTTAAAAAAATGTATAAATTCTATTCAGTGATTTATTTATAGAGAATATACATGAAAAAATTTTCATTTTAAGGAAATTTAATACATATAAATTGTTAACGTTCAAATTTGTGTCTTATTTATCTTACGAGCAATGACAGACGGTCATACATTTTAGTGACACTGATAAAGTTCTGTTTTACATTTGTATGGAACCCTAAAAATCGTTCTTCGACCATTCTGGTTACATTTCATTTGTAGATGGAAATTTATTTAGATTTATTTGAAGGCACATTTTATCAGTAAATGTTCTCAATGGTGATGACTCGAGATGACACGAAAGTTTTCGTTATCTAAGCGACTACAGTACTACTACTAGTACTACTGCTCTAACGACCATGTTTCTATCTTGAAATTGGATTGCTCATCTGTCTTCTTCCTCAAGGAGAGATAATTTCATTTAATTCAATTTCATTTGAAGATGAAGGAATAATTAAATTCATTCCATTCAAATTGTATATATATAGTTATAAAATCGGCCAAATTCAATCCGTTTCCATTATCTCTTACTCTATTCTTCTTTTGTGTTTAATGGACGTCTAGTCTCTTTGAACTAACTTCTTCAGAAATGGAATTTGCTTGATTGAATTACATTAAATTTTGTCTGCTCTGATGATTTCTCGAAATTCAGAAGCCAAGACAAAAACTATTTTCAAAAGAGAGAAAGAGCGAAAAGCATTGGAATCTTCTATCTCTTGGGTCGATTGGTGGCAAACCTTTTCGATTTAAGAAACCAAAATTATCTATTAAATATTTTCTAGGTGTTTCGTGCACACCACTCGACTTTCCTTAAATAGTATTAATAACAAACCAAAAAACATTAACATAATATAAAAAAATGTAATATTAAAAAATGGTGCTCTTCAACATAGGTCGAATTACCATTTCAGATTGCGTTTTCGGACAATTTATCATCTTATTTATATATATATTTTTTATTTATTTGTATAATGGTATTAATACAAGAATTATCTGCAAAAAGGTACAACTTCTGTAGTCTGGGGTGGGCCCTTGCAAGTTGAAAATAAAATAAAAATGCCTCTCTCCATGTCCTACTTTTGACTCCAACACAATCATGGATGAAATTTCCCTTTCTTTTTTCTATAAAGCCGCATTCACACTATTTATTTATTTATTTATTTAAATTTAAATGTATTTTTCATACATATATATTACAATATTTACAAATCTTAATACTAAAGTTATAATATATCTCAAATAAAATGTTCAACTGTCCCTCTTAAGATATATTCTCACTTGGTTCTTAAATTGAATGATACTTGATGCATTTCTCACTTCAGCTGATAAAGAATTAAATTCTTCAAGTCCTCTAAAATATAATGAATTTCTTGTGCCATCTTTCCTCACCCTCTCAATAAATATATCGTCTCGAATTCGCGTCTCATGGTCATTGGATCTCGTTGACCAATGTGAAATTCAGATAGGCTGGCAGCTGATGACACGTGTTAACTCGTCAGCTGACGAGTGCAAAAAAAATCAATTATTTTAATTAGGAATGTGCATATTAAGCTGACGTGACGTGTTATGACGAGTCGCGACGCAGCTCGCTCGCTGTCGCGTCAGCTCTAAATATAAATTCCCAGAACTCGTCAGTCCGTCAGCCATGATGAACATGGAAGAAGAGCTCAGAGAAGGAAGGCTATTTACTCAAATAGATAAAAGATATTAATTATCTATGAATTTAAGTTTTCATAAAATAATTTGAGGTATCAAATTTAAGAATTCAAATATTTAAATGAATTTAAGAATTATGTAAAATGATCATTATTAGTTAGATTTCCTTTTTATTATTTCTATAGGGGATCAAATTTAATAAAGCAACTAATTATCATTTAAATTCCATATATATTAGATTAGACATCCAAAAGTCTCTTATCTATTCCTCAACAATGTATTCCTGTCTGTATAATCAATCAAAGAACAACTGACGAGTTAACACATCAGCTTAGTGTTAATACGTATCGTCAGGGTAGTGTGAATGCGGCTTCAAGTCAACATTGACTCATAGATGTCTAAAAAAATATTTAAATTTAAATAATCTGCCAAAATGCAGGAAATTTTAAATTATATAACTAAAAATTTATACTGCCTACCTTGTTATTAAAGGTTAAAGAAGTTCTATTTTAAAAATGTATATTTTATTTTCTGATTCGGTTAACACTCAGCACGAAAAACATATTCCTGTGTTTTTCAATAATTGTAAATATATATAAAGTGGTTTTCAGGAAAAAAGTTAATAAATGGCTACCTTCATAAAGATAGCTCGGCTATCATTTTGCTCTTCAACGGCGCCTAGACAGCGATAAGGCATGCATTCGAATCAAACTCTCTGCATTGCGGGTTGCATTAAAAGGCATTAAATTCTATTATAAAACTTTGGGGCTTCATTAAATTTTCAAAAATCCCAATCAAATCATGAAAATTCACAATTTTTTACTTGATATTATAAGAGAAATAATTTAGCACAAAAGTCAAATTATCAATAGAGGTTTTTCAATTCAAATTGAACATTTTACCAATAAAATAATAATAATAAAATGTTCGATTTGAAGTGAAAAACCTGTAGAAGCAAAATTAGGATTTCTAAAGAAAATTACGAGAAATTTCCAACTACTAAATCTGAGGTTTTACTGATATTTTTATAATTTTCTTTTTGTAATGATATTGATACAAGAAGTTGCACCAAAACGGTACAACATCTGTAGTCAAGGGATGGACTCTTGTTTGGTAAAAGAAAAATAAATTTCAGGGATTGTGTTAGAGTTGAAAGTAGCTGTGGATGCATGTCTTGAAAGCCTTATGGTTATATGCAGCCGGGAAGACAGATCGGGGATGCCAGTTAAAGTCTCTAAAAGTCATAGGGATAAATGCGTTTGTATCGGTTAATTTCTAATTTGATCTCGAAGGTATGCTCATGTCTGAAAATTGTGTGTTTGAAATTTAGGAGAGATAGTCGATTTTATCTTATCAGAACAATCTACATGATAGTATCTAAATATATAAAATGGAAACGGTAGAGACATCTATTATGGGCCCTGAGTCGAGAGTGTATGTAATATAAATATAACTTCCTTTAAAAATAGTAATAGTAATAATAATAACTATGGATTAAGTATAATAATAAATTGGCAAAATTTACATACTAAATGTTATCTTTTTTTCTACGATTTCTCCAAAACAATATATATTTATAATGATACATAACAGTAAGTATATCCAGAGGCGTACCCAAGGGCAGGGCTCGTGTGATGAGTAACGGCAACGACAAACCGTTTATTATGGCAAACCTACCGTAATTAAATATATTTCATATGTTTAATCTAGAATTATGTTCTGTTTTAATTTCCTACCTTTTTAGTCCAGTCAAATTGTTCTCTAAAGGGCCCGGCGCGGTAACGTTTTGAGGTTGTTGTAATTTCTTGATCCTATATATTTTTTGCTGTGCTGATTCTGAATCTAAGGCTTGTTAAGAAAATTTCGTGACAGAACGTTGTTAAAAATGCAAAATATGTAAAAAATCTCATTTTTGGCGGTTTTTGCTTATAACTCAAAAACTATCAACTTTTCTTAAATAACCTTCTTATTCAAAATGAACGTATTTCCTACAAATTTCATCATTTAGGTTTTTTTCTCCAACCAACCGTTCGAGCTCAAGCGCTAGTTGGAAATTGGCGTATTTTTTCTGTTTCCGCAAATCCCAAAAACTCGCACTTTGTTCGATTTTTCCCATTTTGTCCATAAAAGAGCACGTTGTCATCAAAGACCTCTATACTAAATTTGCTACAATTCAAACAAAGTTTCATCATAATTGGATAATGGTAACCCGTGCCGCAATGAGGTTAAAGTTTTGAAAAACTGCAATTTTTTACAAAAAATCGCAGTTTTTCTTTCCTAAAATGAAAACCACTCATCCTAGAAACTTGCTTTTTATTTCATTCCCTAGGAAATTTTGTTGCCTTAAACGTTTATTTGGACCTCTTTTTTTTATAAAACTATTAGATTTATAGATATTCAGCATTATTTTCCATGACACTTTTGAGGATTCGGTTCATATCCTATCATGAAAAATGCTAGATATCTATAAATCTAATAATTTTATCAAAAAAGTGGTCCAAATAAACGTTCAAGTCAACAAAATTTCTAGAGAATGAGATAAAAATCAAGTTTTTAGAATGAGTGATTTTCATTTTATGAAGAAAAAACTGCGATTTTTGCAAAAAATTGCAGTTTTTCAAAACTTCAACCCCATTGCGGCACGAGGTTTCACACACCCAAAAACATAATGGGTCGAAAAAATTACAACTATTCCAAAACTTTCCGGGTAAAAACACAATTTAACTGGACTATTTGTTTTAATAAACAAAAATTCCCACTAAATATTTTGCTTTGTGGATTGACCCACCCCATGAAAATTTTCTGGCTATGCCCCTGCATATATCTATAATAAAAATATTAAATTTATAGAGTAGTAAATCATTTAGCCATCTAGTAGAAGATATAAATAAATTGTTAATCAATAAATAAAATGAATATCAATAAAATAATACTTAGCAAATAAAAAAATTTCACAAGTATTTGAAAAATTGATGAGTATATCTAAATTGTCCGTCCTTTTGTGTGATAAATGTTGTAGGTATAGAATTCATGTATCATTAATATTTTAATTTTTGTTGAAATGTTATTTGTTATCAGTTTATAGAATCTCTGTTTAAAAGGATTCTTTCTCTCCCCCTCACGCCGGTTAACATACAACGGTTTCCTGAATTGAACCGATCGATCGCATTCGATTCATTTGAACCTTCTAGAGTTTCGATTATTTGACCTCATTGTGCCATTAAGACACAAAATGTTCCAATGATCCAGACATGTTTATACAACACCCATCCCTAATAGTTAGATTAAAGGTGCAGGGTGGATCGGGGAGATTGGATGGGGCTCTTAAATGCCAAATAAACCAAGCTAGTGGCAAGGGAAATCAATTTCAATGACGTATCGCTATAATCCAGAGGAATATTAAACTTGATGCGGAATTCAAGGGAGAAATCACTTCCAATTCACTGACCACTTCAGGTGCAGTATTTAGATAACAGTTTGTCTAGATGAGAAATTTGGAACAACCCAACAAAAGATTAGGTTTATGAGAAAAAAAGAACCTTTTGTTATGATATTTGTTTAAAAATATTACTAAATACAATGAAACCCCTCAAATCCGAACTAATTGGGGATTTATCCTGTTTGGATTTCAATTTGTTCGGATTAGTCGAAAGCTGATGGTTTGGATATCTTATTGAAGAAAATGGTTCCCTTTCTATCCTTAAGAAGCTGAAGAAAGTTACAAAAAAAGACGTTATTTACTGGGTTACACAATCGTGTCAAAGTACAAGTGTGAACTTACTGTGGAGATCTTGGAAGAAGCTTTGGCCTAGCCTCGAGTTCGAGAAAACACCTACCCAAACTTAAATTTGTCAAAAAATAACTCGTTCGGATTTGAAGGGTTTCACTGTATATAATTTGATGTCCATAAATTTTACTCCCAATTATGGTAAGAGAAGTGTCTAATTGACCGTGGCCAAAACGTGTAAAGTGTCTAAATTTCAAAAATACTGATTCATAAAGAACTGAAATTTTAGATGTAAGTTGGGTGTCGGCTAGAAGAAATACAGATAGGTTTTGATTCACATTCATCTATTGGAAGTAACCTTTTTCTTTTGACGTTTTTTCTGTTTCTAGACCATTTCGAATGGGGAAAATGGTAGAATGATTTCGAAATTAGGGGAGGTTATAAGTGAAATATGTTTGGTGTAGATACATCTTTTTTTTTAATATAAATTTTAATCTAGATGCACTTGTTGTTTATTGGGCCTCCGAGGAGCGGGCCACCTCTTACAAAGATAAAGTTCATTACACAAACTTCCCACTTTCAGCTTCAGAACAAATAAATTCAGATTCAGAGCCGGTGGACGAGAGAGCCAGGATTAATCCTGACTCACATTTCTTTTTTTTTTTTGTATTTATAATTAATAATCATACGCCACCCGCTCTAAATGTTCTTCTGCTGAAAGTGTAAAAATTAAGGAGAGATCCCCTCATCGCCCTATATGTCAAATTGTTTATTGTTTTTTGGGATATACCCAGGGCGATGAGGGACCCCACCGCTTTATGCCACCACACTCCTTCCACGAGAGTGTGATGGCCTCGACCCTGACCGAGCCCGCCCCGACGCCAAATCGCTCCGCAATATTGTCCACCAGACTCGAGTTGCCCCTATATTTTTCTATTTTGTTTCGGTAGGCAACACTCAGTCCTGAAAGCGCGGAGACGATCAGGATTTCCAAAACCCACACCACCCACGACGCATCCTTTACCACGATGTCTTATTAATGGCTATATTATATGAGTAGAAATTTCCTTGGGAAATTCGTGAGGTTTATTTAGCCCAGTGATTCTTAACCTATGGGCTGCGAAGCATATTCTTTGGGTCGCGTAAAGTATTTAATCAAATATTTTATCTACTATATTTATTTTCAATATGTTTAAAAATATATTTTGATTTAATCAATACTATTAAAAATGAAAATATGAAAAGCAAGAGCTTTTTGATTAAATTTTCATTGGATGAAAAAGTACCTTTAATTATCTTAATTGTTAAAAAAAATTATATGTGAGTTAAAAAAGATCATCATTGTAAAATTGAAGAAAATTGCTTAAGTATGGTTTAAGAAAAGGTAATAATTTAAAAAAATTATCTTTTTTTAGGGGTCGGAACAAGAACATATTTCTCAAATTTGGGTCGCGGCTTAAAAAGGTTAAGAACCACTGATTTAGCCCACGAGGTATCTGGAGTTTCTCAAAAATAGTACCAGTACCTATTTAAAAAATCTACAGGGCATAGTATTCTCATGTTAGAAAATAAAACATCATTTATTATAAACCATTTTATGATAATTTGAATCTGCCTTATGTACATTTCCGAATCGACGAACACTGACTAACTAATCTCTGACGTTAGGCAATTTTGTTTCTGATTTCGACCATAAATTGTTTAGTTTTCAATATTTTTAAAATCCCCAAATAGCTGTTGATTATTTACTACTATCGATTAATATTAGAAATTGTAATTTAAATTTTAATGATACACCCATTATATGCCAGCAATATTGGTTGCGATTTCTGGGTCCCTGTTCGAGCATAAGAATCAAAAATTAAAATACTTATTTATAAAACTATTATTAAACTCAGGCGTTGAGCTGTAGAGCCTTACAAGCCATTCAAATATATAATCCAGAGAGTACTAAATAAGATCCTAAGAAACATAGTAAATGCTCCTTTTGGTATGTAACCAACAAGATGCTACAAAGAGTTTTAAATACTATGAGTGTCCTGAAAGAAAGTACCTTTTTGAGGGGGAAATCCTTAGTACGACTGAAAAGTCATCCAAATCTCCCGAGGAAAATCTTTTGACTTAAAAAATTTAAAACGATTCGAGAGATGGATCCCTTCGAATTACCTAACCTGCTTATTCAACCATTACCATTTGATATGTGAAAAATAATAAGAAAAATATGACCTCCGACATGGCAGATTCATAAAAGCGTAAGGGAATGTTACTTATTATAACGGTAAATCACTCGTATCCATAATAAGCATTAATTAAGAGGAATAGCAGGGAATTGGACAAAAATTAAAAACAGAGTTTTTTATTGAATTGGCCAGACGTTTCGTCGACTAATTTCGACTTCCTCAGTGGCTCATTCTATCACTCTTATTATCTCTTCGGGAATGATTGTAAAATAAAAAGGGCAAAAATGATACTAACTTGATTTCGTACTGATGTCTCCATGAAGTTGACATAATTTCAATTTAACCTACCATAGTTAAAAAAAAAACTAAACTCTTTAATCTTTTTTAAAATAATGTGTTGTTGCTAATTTATTTATTTAGTCAAAAGAGAAAAATGTTTGTGATAAAAATGAAGTCGACAGGCATTATCTAGACATAAACAGCCTCAAAGTGAAAATGAAAACTCCATTTAAACTGTGGTTTCACATTTATCTAATGTCATAATCAGCTATGAGATTGTCATAAACAACATCAAATGAATTATCGTCAAAAATGAAACATATTAACTTGTCTAATATGTATTAAATAATGAAAATACTAGATTTCCTTTATTTTCACTCTTCGCCTATATTGAATATAATCTCAACCCAATTGGTTCACATCAATAAAGATTTCATATCCTACTAGTATACATTATCCTTAATTTATTATCTATTTCTTCAAAATAGTACTTTTATTTATGAGTATGACGAGGAGATTGCTTCTGTATTAAATGTCTTGGATTTTTTAACAAAATTATAATTTCTCAGTACGCTCGGCGAGCGCAGTTTGCCTAAGTTTTGAATTCCTTCAAAAATGTTCATTTTTTTTTCAAATTTTATAACGTAAAGATTATTTTTTAGAAAGATTTTATTTTTCGACTGTCAGATTATGTTTTAGGATGCCGATATCTACAATAATTCAAGAACGTTTATTCTTATCAAGTTTTTTCTGGTGCTAAAATGTTCGAATTTCTAAAACCAAGTATATGGGTACTAACTAATTTTCAAAATTAAATTAGGTTGGAGCTGGTGGTGTTTCACAAGGAGAAAAAAATTAAAATACAAAGATTTTTTTAAGTTTACTTTATATATTTCGAGCTCTTAATATTTTAATCAATGATTTTTAATTTGAATTTAAAAAAATTAAAAAAAAAATTTCACTAGCACCTGAACATCACATTGTATTGTTTACTGCTCCCTTTACGGTACATACATAATAACTGCACCTTCCAAGAATAAATACCCTTTCTTTATTCCCAGCTTATGGCTTGTTCGCCTGTTATTCGGTTTTTCCACTTTGAAACCATTCCATTCTCTGATAATTCATTCATACCTACACTAACTCACAAATAACTGTCCATCATATTAAATAAATTCTGTTCATCATTTTATTTTATCTTCAGTCAATGTTCTCCTTACGATGAGTTAAGAGCTCGAAATATATAGAGTAAACTTAAAAAATCTTTGTATTTTAATTTTTTTCTCCTTGTAAAACACCACCAACTCCAACCTAATTTAATTTTAACAATGTTTCATTATAAATCACCACCGCCATCCCTAAATTTAATTTTCAGACTTGTTAACTTCCGAAATTCCAGTTGGAAAATGAAAAAATAAATTATATCGAGCATTTTAGTTAGTATTTTGTCAAGACACTCATCATGACATGACCTTGATTAACAAACCTGGGATCATCAAAGCATAGAATCAGAAAAAAATCAAATCGTATCGTTATTAGGAAAGCTTTTATACAACGTGGAGCAAAGGGATCCAACAGGACACACAAAAAAATATATATTTCGGTCCATAGTGGAAGGCATAGCCCTATACAATTCAGAAACATGGGACATGAATAAGAAAAACGAAAAAAAAATTACAAGCGCTCGAAATGGATACGATGAGAAGGAGTTGCAGAGTGTCGAGATTGGAGCATATCCCAAATACAACTATAAGGGACAAAATGAAAATGGAAAACGACATAATAGATAGAATAGAAAGGAAGAGATTAATATGGTATGGACACCTCAAAAGAATGCCGGAAGATAGGTGGCCTCATAAAATATGGATCTGGATGCCCACGGAAAGACGGAGGAGAAGAGGAAGACCGAGACGAACGTCGAAGCAGGGAAGTAGATGAGGCAATGACCAGTAGGCAACTACAAGAGCAAAACATTCTGGATAGAGAGAATTGGCGTGTTGGATGCGGAAAACGGCGCATGCTGTAGAACAAACCGCTTTATTATATTATTTTATACAACTGTATGTGGATTTTTCCGAAATTTATTAACAAAAATATCTTTAATCCTTTCTGAAGATAATTTTCTATTAAGATAATAAAAAATTCTCAGAGAAATTATTGTGTCTTAATAAAGATCTCTTCTTTTGCTCCAAATTTTATTGTGAATTTTATATTGAATTAAAGTCTTTTTATATTTTGAATAAAATAAAGACAGTGTATGAAAAGTCTAAAAATTTAATCGTGGACTGTTAAAAACCATATTTATTAAATTTCTAACCATTTTTTTCATTGCATTTCTTAAGAAAATATTCTTTTTCGGCACGACATCCACCTTATCGCCTCTCTTAAGATTGTATTATCACGCAGCCTCTGTTTTTCTTGGGAGTTCTTTCAGCTGACACGGGATCATCTCTATCTTCTCAGCCCAGACTTGCTATATAAAAAAAAATCAATTATAATTTTCTACTCGACGATTCAATTTCCCATCTTTTCTTTCCTCGGACGCTTGTTTTTTTCATTCCCTACTACTAATGAAAAACTCCATATTACTTATTCGATATCATTATTAAATAAAAAATCTGGCAAAAATATTTATTCTCTTTGGTGGAATTCAATTTCAAATAAATGGCAGATATTAAAAATAAATGAAAGTAATTAATAACTATATTCAAACGCCTTCCAATCGATCACAAACCCAAAGGTCGAAAATAATTTTCTCTTTACCCCGGGGCGCAATCACAAAGAGGCCGTGTTGAAAGACAATTATAAATTAAATTAAATTAGGGAAAGAAGAAATGTTTTTTTTTATTATAGATAAAAGAATCAGCCGGGGAAGCCTTAGCTCTTATCCTCTTAGCCACTGATCCCCGAACTTAAGCTGTCCAAGATCCCGGGTTCGAACCCCGGCTGATCCTTTTGTCTATAATAAAAAAATTTTATTTGTTCCCTAATTTAATGTAATTAATAACTTCAGCAAAGAGAAACAAAGAGGACATCCTCTTTGTTTCTCTTTGTGAATCAACAACTCTGCTACTCTCGGCAAAACAAAAACTTTTCAATTAAATTAATAACTGTTAAGAAATCTTAACTATTTGAGTCTAATCATTTAAAAAAATATTTCATAAAATTGGAGGAAGAAATAATTTTTATTCAAGTTTTTTACTGATTCGACAATTTTTTTTTTATCAGCGAACGGTTTGAGTTAGAAAATTGTTACTTGTGACAAAAGTAAATTAATATAAGCCTTTGTGATTTTCGATATAACACCTTATTAGCCAAATTTGTTTAAAAGTTGTCCATTCAAAGATTCAATTTTTCCTGATTTTCTAGATTCTCCTATCGGTCCCATATATCACCACGTCCAAAATAAAACCCAAAAGCAGCTTTCGGATTGCTTTTATTACTCCTAAACTCGTTGGATAACGATTGCAAAACTATAATTACAGTAGAAACCCCTCAAATCCGAACTAATTGGGGCTGTAGCCTGTTCGGATTTCAATTTGTTCAATTTTGCCGAAAGCATCTTCGATAATTGAAGATAACTGATATCGAGTGAAAGATTAAGTGATAGTTTGTGTGTTTCTATTATTATTTCATTTCAAAGTGCATAACCTAAAGAATTTCAATAACCAACTTTTACCGTTTTTCAATCCTGGATCACATAAGTATGTAGACACATTTACACTTTGTTAGGTATACTAACTGTACTTTTTGTTAATTTTTCAATTAATTATATAAAATAAAGTTATAATGTAGAATACATAAGTACATAATTGTTTTATGACTAAATAAATAAGTTTATCTTTTTTGTGTTCGGATTTCCGGAGTTCGAATTTGAAGGGTTTCACTATATATCTCATTTTTCACTGTTTAGTAACTTTTTAATTACACATAGTTGTATTATGGTTAATAGCACTCTTTTCACGGGTGTAACACTTTAATAGCCAGGTTATTTCTAAAATATTAATTAAAATGTGTCTATTTCAAAAATCTACCTAGGCAACAATTTTCAGCAAAAAATAATAATTACTTGGTTGAAAAAAGGTTTTCTGTATTGTCATTAACATTGTCACCAAAATTT
Organism: Forficula auricularia; assembly: GCA_024734495.1. NCBI lineage: Eukaryota > Metazoa > Arthropoda > Insecta > Dermaptera > Forficulidae > Forficula > Forficula auricularia. Next base: position 1,380,450 of record JALMQS010000048.1, on the reverse strand, counting down.
GACTATCAAACAGCTATAATACAATGATATTCGAAGAAATTATGAAACCCAAAGTGGAATCAATTCTTCATTATGAAAATACATTCAATTCAACACTTGAATGTCCTTTCTTTGTTAGAAATATTTCTAAATAGGAATAAGCGAATAGAATTCAAGATAATTTAACACTGAGGCTTGCTAGCCTGCTGAGCATAAAATAAATCTAGTCTGGCATTTGTATACTTATAAATTTCCTCAAAATCCACTTAAGGGCCAATTTTTGTTGTGGACGTTAAAGTCACCTAGGAAAGATATTTCAGAAGATGGAAATTCTTTCAGGATATTGCAATGGCACTCAAGGAGGTAGTCTTCAAATACCCAGTGATATCTGATTACTAATAAAGAAATAAACATATTAATATTTCAAATGACTTTTGATAAAGTCTAGCAACGAAACCGTTGCAGTTTATTTATTCATTTTCCTGTTAAGACTTTTCAAATTCATTCAAATCAGTGTTGATAATATTTTTAATATTTTTATTTTTAATTCTTTGATTTTAGGTTCTCAAAATAAGATTAGAGCTGGTCACATCGAAAGATTATAAAGGGCTGATTATTGGTGCCAAAAATCTATATGCAACATATGGAGCCAGGGCTTTTTATAGAGGCTTTCTTCTGAATTTACTTGGTGCAATTCCATTTACGGGAATCGATTTCGCACTTTACGAAGTAATTACCAATAATAATCATATTTATATCGATAATAAATTACTATATTCAAGAAGTTTTATTAAATATTTCCAGAATATCATCGCTCTTAACCGGTCTTTGGGGTTGGATCTTTGCGCCCCCCCCCCTTTCTCAAAAAATATTTGTTTAAATATTTTTCGTAATTTTAAAAAACATCTAAAATGTTTTTCACACATAAGTACTTAGAATAACTTTTATAAAATCTCGCTATTTTTACTTACCTACTCTATGCATATAAATTCTCAAGGGATTTTTTCCATCTTTTTAAATAAAATAAAATCCGAGATCAGGGGTCAGGCCGAAAAATATAAATAATTTACACGAAACAATGAAAAGGAAGATTATGATTTTCTTTAATAATTTTTAGAATTGCTATATTTTATCGAGATTTTTACTTCCTAACTTTTTCTTCTTTTATAACTGAAATCTACAAGCATTTATTTTAGGAGGTTTATTCTTCTTTTAACAGGAAAAGTCGCTAAATATTTATTTGCTTCTGTTTTGCATCTTTAGGAAATGTCTTATAAGATCAAATCTCGTTTTGAGATATCGTTCAGCATAAACTAATATTATTTAAAAAAATTGTACTGGCGATCATCTTAAAATTAATCGAAATCTCTAGATTAAATTTATTTTATAGTCTTTTCTCTGATCCCTGAGACGTTAATTAATTTTTAAATTTATGAATTCATTGTGAAAATTAAAAAAAATTCATATACCTTCATTATTTCAGTCTTTAAAGAACGAGTACATTAATTATTATGGCACCCAAAAACTAGGTGTGTTTCCATTGTTATTTTGTGGATTATTATCTAGTACATGCGGTCAATTCACGTCGTATCCATTCCTCCTAGTGAAAACAAAATTAATAGCACAAGGTGAATATATCAGTTTTTTATTCAAATATTTAGTTTAAATTATTTTGATTTCTGTTTGATGACTGGCCTGATATGTTTGCTAAGAAGGAATATTGATAAAATGACAAATATACAAAGAAGTTAATTTATTTGAGCCCTGAGGAAGTCAACAAAGTTGACGAAACTTTGGGAAAAAATGAAAATTATTTTCATAAGCTATTGTCCTTATTTCTCTACAACAACTTATTAATTTAGTTTAAACTTTGAGACAAATAATCTATTTCATATAAAAAACAATAATATTAATTTATTTTTATGAAATAGACTATTTTTGCTTTTCTTGTTTTTTAAATTCAACACAAGAAGGATCGTCGAGAAGATGCATTAATTATAGGTTTAAAAAGATCTCCGTAATTGCTAATAGATAAAGAGTCATCAGGGAACTAATCGAGAAGAAGATTATCGTGCTCCATTAACTTTTGAAAGACTAAAAGTGTATAAAACCGATAAAGAAAAAGCGAAGAGAAAATTTTCCTCTAAAATCATAATAGACATTCTGGAGAATGAACTAGTTCGGCACTTCTTCAATTTGTCTGCGAAGGGGTAATGAGAGTCGATAAATCACTTGCTCTACATAAAGCAAGGTTTAGGGGGGAATTATTGATTTTATTAAACCTGAGAACAATAGTTATCTATAAAATAGGGAAATCGCAGAGATGCTTCTATGCTGGATGTTCTAGCAAGTCTAAGCAGTTGGTGAGGGTCTGGTTATCTCTTTATCTGTAATCTCGTTTCTGATTTCCGTCTAAGTTAGCAACAAAATAGACTTCCCCGCATAAATGAACAATATTCAAGGCAAGGGCGGATTTCGGGACTTGTAGAGGTGAGAATATTTGATTAAAATAAAGGAGAAATATGGTAAACAAATTTAAATATTATTTTAATGTTATGGTGATTGGCACGTTTTACTCTTGAGTCTTGTCTACTTGATTTTATATTTGGTTAGAAAAAATATTTACATTACAAGGTTTAATTTTTCAAAATTGTGAGATCAATGAATAGATATTTCAATAAATAATAAAACCTTACCTGCATAATAATATGTCAAATGCCTGTTATATAAGTTCAGACTGGCATTCGTAAAAGAGTGATCATTCGATTTTAGGGTCCTACAATTTAATCTTTTGTTTTGTTTCTTATCTCCCCAAGAAAAAAGTTCAAATGTCAATTAAAATAAAAATTCAAATATTTTTATTGTATTTAATAAAGGGAGACAAAGCCAAAGCGTTTCATAAAGAGGACTAGAACATCAAAATTAATGATCGGCCCTCTACTTTTTATTATGTCAGGAAATAAACCTGAATGCCAAAAATGCATTCCGAGCACTTATTTGACTTTGCCACCGAGGTGCAACTATTCTGACATATATGATTAAACGCGTACAATTTATTCCCCCGAGTTTTAATCTTATCATTAAAAAAATTATCGGTTACTTGATTCTAAATCTTAATCTTAACTCTGGTATCGGAATTTGTCTTTTAAATTTTTATATTTAATTTCTTTTGATATTAGGTTCTTAAAATCAGATTAGAGCTAGTCTTTTAACACATCTAAATAGTATAAAATTCTGAATGTTGGAATGCAAAGTTTTTAAATGGGCAATAACATTTTAAAATTATTATTTATTGTATTGTTTAAGTGGCCGTCCATAAATTAAGTCACACAGTATGGGGAAGGGGTCATCTCAGATTTCTAGCAAAATGTTACAGAGGGGCCCGGGGATCTTAAAAATTGTGATGTCAGTAAATCCAAATTAAATATTGAGTTAAATAATATGAATAAAAATAAAGTTAATTTTAAAATAAATTAATTCCCTTTAGGTGAGTTTAATTTATAAAAAAAAATTATATAATTATTAAATTATAGGTTATAAAAGTGATAGTGTGACGTTACAATACAGGAGGAAGGGCTCAATGAAAATGTGACAGAATGTGACACAGGGTCTAAAAATTTTGAAATTCGTGAGACGTAATTTATGGACAGATAATAATAAACATAAAACATTTTTTTAGATGGTATTATAATTGGATACAGAACAGAAAGTGCTAGGAAGATTTGCATATATATGTTTAAACAAGAAGGGCTAAGAGGGTTCTATCGAGGGTTTTTTGTTAATGTATTAAAAGTCGCACCCGCAGTGTCAATTGCATATGTTGTATACGAAAATCTACGCATCTTTTTAGACACAGTATGAAAACAAAGAATATTAAACACCCACAAGATAAAAGATGGGGAGAACAAAGCTAGATACTAATCACAAGTTGATAGGTATTTGAGAGGTAACATTGTTTATCTATTTTTTAATGAACTTTGTTACTATATATCGTAACTGTTATATCAAAATGTCGTATGTCAAAATTACCAAAAAAAATTTATTGAAGAGAAACACTTGTATTTGTTAGCTACATGTTGTATGTTTTCAGGTGATAGAAATCAAGTTACATATTAAAAACAAAACAAAGTATTTAGGGTTAATATAAATGAAAACAGAAGTTTTTCTTACCTACTGAAAAGTGTTGATTTTTACATACGACATTTTGATATAACAGCGACGATATATTCTGGAGCGATCCAGAATTCCAGAACACTTCTTTTATTTTGTCCCTCTAGAAAGAACTGCTCTCCATGCAGCTCAAATTAGCGAGTTCTGTACTCAAGATGCTTCAAAGAGATTTGTAAATTTTCAGTTATTAAAAACATAACATGGCCGGACTTAGACATGATCTTATGGACTACAACACATATAGTTCAATCAAAGGTGCGGTTAAAAAAATAAAAACAATTTAAAGAACACTAGACTTCTAATAACAAGGTATTGATTTCCATTACAGAATAAACCTTTTGTTGTTGCAATTAACCTCATATTTTTTTTATTTTATAAATTAGAAATATTTTCTCTTGGAGACGGACTGGTAAAATTCAATAATGAATTGATGTACAGGCAGCCCAGGGATAACGAAATCTTATTAATAGGGTATAAAGGACGACGTTTTTGAGGACCTTCCCTTCTTCTTCAGGATTTAAAAGAATCAACGAAGGAAGCTTGTAACCACCTCATTCTTGTGTCCTTTAACAGTGTTTGTGCTTGTCTGGGGCTAGAATTCACCAGTGACATCAACAGAATTATCTGTTATTTCATAAGAGTAAAAGCCTTGGCTCATAAAATAATGAAGAAGAAGAGGCCAATTTTAACACCCGGAATATTTTAATTTATATATTTACAACAAACTGTACTAGTATTTATTATAAGAGATATTTTCAAAAATGTATGGAAATTTTTTATAGCCCCTATTTGGTATTTTATTAACAAGTGTAAATGATTATCTATAGCTGTAGTAATAAATGTATTTTCAATTATTATCTTTATTTACAAATTATTGTATGTTCTCTTTTACATCTGCTTTTCACTCTTTCCCAAAGTTGTGGCGTCAAGTTTATTAATCTTATTTAATTAATAAGAGTAGATAATTTTTATTAAATTTTGCTGTGGTAAATCAATCATGTTGCTGATATTGGGCAGGTCTGTGGCTTTTCTCGATTTTAATTTTGTTATCTGATCGTAATAATAAAATAAAAATCAATAATAAATTAAATTTAAAGACACTTTGATGTTTCTCAAGTTTTCATTAAAAAGCAGATTCAGTCTTCGTCGCTTGTAATATAAAATTAATGTAAAGTTATTTGTGTGAACTGATAAAGTTGGCATAGCCTTCGTTTTAAAAAAAATTTTCACTTTTTTTTGCGATTTTGAAAAATAAACAACTGATTTTTTTTGTGTATCTAGAAAAATTGAAAAATCAATTTTTTTTAAGGCTAGGATAATAAAAATATTGATTTTCCAAGATATCCAGAAGTGAAAATAATATTTGAAGTGGTAAGAAAATGTATTATAACTAATAATATATTTTTTTAATAGCAAATAATAATTTTTGGATTAATTTAATGATAATAATATTATCGCCAGTTGTCGAATTTTAATATCAATTTTCTGAATTATCTAGAAAAAAGTACAGCCTGAAAATATTAATATAATTAACATCTGAAATGATAAATAGCTAAATATTCATAGGTAGATATACATTTTATTACATCCTTCACCATAGTACCTTATCGGAGGATATATGAACATTTATTACATCCTTCACCATAGTACCTTATCGGAGGAGTTCCACAGTTAGATAGGCCTAAATAATATTTAAAAAATTGAATATTTACAATTCTTGAATTTATCCCATAAAATTATAGTTTAAAAAACTAAAAAACACGCTAATGCACTAAAACGCACATAATAATGTAATAATCAAAAAGTGTGGTGCCCAGAAGCGTGTACTTTTAATTAATTTCGACTAAGTGCCCCACGCTTTTTAGTGTATTAGCGTGTTTTATAGTTTAACATTTTTTATATTTATATTTTATATTAAAGTCGAGGTTGACGGAATATCATCCTCGTCCTTTAATACTAATGCTGGAGTTCCTCAGGGCTCAGTCATCTCTCCCACGCTCTTTATTATCTATATTAACGACCTATTAAATCTGCCCTCCAATCCAATACATTGTTACGCTGACGATAGCACCCTCCACAACGCTCAATCCTTACTTGACAATCGCGCAAACATAGCCTCCTCAATAAAATGCTTAAAATATGGGGATCTCACAATTTGGTAAACTTTAATGCTAGCAAAACACAATGCTGCATAATTTCTAGGCGCGCAGATAGGAACCTTCCGGACATTTCCTTTGATTCGAGCTCATTCGAATTCCGTAATAAGATATCAATGTTAGGTGTCACCTTAGGTTCTGACCTCTCTTGGAATGACCATATTATCTCAGTAGCAAAAGCTGCAGCATGTAAGCTTGGCTTTCTTTTCCGAACCAAACGATTTTTCACCCCCACTCAACTCCTTATATTATACAAGGCTCAAATTCGCCCCTGTCTTGAATATTGCTCGCATTTGTGGAGAGGAGCCTCCAAGTATTCTCTTAATACCTTAGATGCAATTCAGAGGCGAGCTATCAGACTGATAGGCGATCCTACATTAACTGACACTCTCGACTCCCTAGCCCATCGTAGATCTGTCTCCGCCCTTTCCCTTTTTTATAGATATTACCATGGCTTTTGTTCTGACGAAATAAAATCGATAATCCCACCAAAGGCTTCATTTGCGCGAAATACACGATTTTCTAAAATTCAACACCCCTACGCTCTTAAACTAGATACTAATCGAACAAACGCATTCGCCAATTCATTTATCCCTATGACATCTAGAGACTGGAACTCTCTTCCCCCGACCGTCTTTCCAACTACTTATAGCCTTCAATCTTTCAAGACCAGAATCCACAGATACCTTCGACTGCTACCCAATCCCTAAATCTCCCCCTATCTTCACGTTACAAGGGTCCACCACGGACTTCAGAGGTTGTACCTTCTTGGTGCAACTTCTTCTTGTATCAATATCATTATAAAAAAAAAAAACACAGCAATATTCTCCTATATAAGACGCTCTTCAAGATCTATTAATGCAGTCTGGTTCGCTTAGCGGAACTTATCTCAACAAGTCTAAGTCCTTTAGGACTACTCGTCGAATCTTGCGTTCAAGCGGCTCATTATATAACTATTGTATCAATTCATCTAAGTCCTTTGGACTACTCGTAGCATCTTTGCGTTCGAGCGGCTTACTGTATCAATATGTCTAAGGCCTTTTTGGACTACTCGTCGCATTTTGCGTCTGAGCCTCTTTGTATAACTATTGTATTGAATTTACTTAATTTGTATTATTAAACTTTGTATTTGTTTTTTAAAAACCTCGTTCATTGATTGAACAACATAATTTACATACATCCAGGTGAAGCTAATATAAAGCGTGTAAAAACCGCTTCCCCCGTAGAATTAGAAGTGTCACCCGGGGCGAAGCCACGGTCAGCTCCTTAAATATATAATTAAAACTTACAAATAATCAATTTTCTAAGAGTGAAATAATTTATTGAAATCCATTCTGCCAGCTGACACCATGTTTTATTAATATTACATTTTATCTTTTCTTCGAATTTCGATTAGATGTTTTCACTCCGAGCCTCTTGATAGCCAATACTTTCCTTTAGTTGAGTCTGACACTTGCTCGAGAGTGCATCTCAGTGCGTTGGGGGTTGAATATATTGCCCCCTAGATGGCTTCAACCCTTCTATAAAGTAGGTAACCGCTTTTGCTTTAATAAAACGACATAACTATACTAAAACTTGTACGTAACTAACCTTGACGTTGGATAGTTCAAATAAATCTTTCGAAAAAGAAGACGAATTATTGTTAATTAAAAAATAATTATAATTCTAAAGCTGCGCATCGAGAAGTTTTCTTAAGAGTTCTTTTCAGAGTTTCGAAGGCAGGGCAAACTATCACGAAATGAAAATGAATTAAATTGTATTATAATTTTCAATTTATCAAATATCGTATAACAATTGTTCATTATCTAAATTTTGAAATATAATTTTTTTTAGCTATTTAATTAGCCCTCTTTTACATTGTGGCTTGGAAAAATGCTTTATCATCACCGACTCACTAAGCGCACTTTTGCGATACAGAGATTCAATCCTTCTCACCTCTTAGTACAGAGGATTCAGTCCTTGTATGGGGGTCAATCGGGGGACAATTGTGAAATTATTTTTATCTGGGTACCAGGACATAAAAGAATAAAAGGCAATGAGGCAACTGACCCTCTTGCCAAAACAGAGGCGTACCTAGGGGTGGGCGGTGGGTGCGCTTCGCTCCGGGCGGCACATATTTTGGGTCGGTATTTTTTATATTTAATTAAAGTTGTAAAAAACAATCGAATATTTTTCTTCATCGTCAAGTCAATATAGGGTAGAAAATATATCTAAAAATTTTGCTCGGATACAGACATCAATCCTAGTAATATTTTTTTGTAAATTAGGTATATATTTTGTCTCATAGGTGGGGAATCTGCCGCCTCCGTAAGTTTCTTGTGACCTTTAAAAAAGTATCTTGTATTTTTATAAAAGTTGCATTTATAGGTAGGTAAATTTATCAATTCATGCCGCCTTCTTTATTATTGCCTAATTAAAATATCGCATCCAATGGTAAAACAGTTTCCCATAGTTTGTCTCAATTACAATTATTTATTTATGTTTATTAATTTATAAAAACCATTTGATTAACTTAGAAAGGGCGGCAAAAGTTCTAGGTACGCCACTCTGTGGAAATGCGTGCCAATAAAGCGATTGTTGATTTTTCACAAATATTTTTAGAAGATTCGGCAAAGTTTTTTAAAAATCAATTAAAGAAAAACTGGTACGATGAGTGGGTGAGGAAAAATGCAGTCCTTAAGCCTAGTATAGATTGAGGATTGCTAAATTTTTTGAATTTTTGAATTTCTGATGGTCATTGGTAACGGAAATAATAATAAATAATGTATTTTAGACGAATGTGTGATATACATATTTGAATCCCCGAAGAAGTCGGCAAAGTCGATGAAACATTGGAGGAAAAATAAAAAAATCACAGAAAAATTTGTCCTTAATTCCCATTATAAACTCTCTTTAATACGCATTTTGGACGAAAATTATAATAATAATAATAAAATATAACATATTTGTATTATACATATGTAATTGAAAACAAAGAAAAACAAAATAAAAAAATATTTTAAAAAATTAATGACTGTTGTGCTTGTTTATTACTTCACAATTACATGTTCAAATTTTAGCAGTGACTCCCGGAACCCCTGAAGCGTTTAAGTGAACTATAGGGTTCCGCGGAACATAGGTTGAATAACACTGATCTATGTAAAGAGAAACACCTCAAATCCGAATCCCGGTAATCCGAAATCTCTGGATATCCGAACACAAAAAAGAGAAACTTATTTATTTAGTCATAAAAAATTATAGTTTTTAAGTAATTTGGTGTTGGTACTTGGTGAAACATTTTTTAAAATTATTGGATAAAAAATTATGTACCTTATTTTACATAATTATTTGAAAAATTAACAAAGAAGTACAGTTAACATACCTAACAAAGTGTAAATGTGTCTACATACTTATGTCATCCAGGATTGAAAAACGGTAAAAATTGGTTATTGAAATTCTTTATGTTAATCACTTTCCAAAAAAATGAAATAATAATAGAAACACACAAAATATCACTTAATCTTTCACTTGATATCAGTTATCTTCAATCGTCGAAGCTGCTTTCGGCTAATCCGAACAGGCTACAGTCCCAATTAGCTAGGATTTGAGGGGTTTCAACCTTAGACCATGAAATATATAGACACGCCTCTGCTACTCTCCACAGAGAGTGAAGTGAGGCCAACATCGCCTACAGATGACTGCACGTTCTCGCATAAATATTTTGGTAATATTAATATAATATTAATTTGCGATTATTGGAATCCAAAATAAATAATCTAAACTACGATAAATTTATCTCAATGTATAATAATTCCTATAGTGGCCATGCTATTTCTGGCTGTTCCTATCTACACATTCTCTAGTTGATGTTGGCCTCACCAAATCGACACCAGGGCGTGTCTATAAGATTTGCGAAAAAAACAAGTACCTATATGTATTGATACAAAATAATCTAAGCCAGCTTGATCGCAATGGCTGAAATATCTTAAAATGTTAATTTTCTATAATTTTTTTAGAATTAAACGGTACGGAGTAAAAAGTTCCTCGTCACCTTAAATTGTTCGTGGTTTTAAGCATATTATTAATATCAAAAGAAAAAATACCTATATGTAACCAGACCCTTTATATATATATTTATATACAATTTACTTGACACTTGATATTAATATAAAATTGTAAATAAATCCAAACCAAATAGGTATAGCTTTGAGGCTTATATTAAATACCTCATAAATAAATTTAAAAATAGAAAATTTAAATGTTCACTTAGATTTAATCCATAAATATTTTTCACAACTTATACGTTTTCATTTTTTTTAATAAAAAATTTTAATGGTATGTACACTTACTACGTATATTTATATTTATTTATGTTTACAATTAACATTAAGATTCAATTTAATGAATTTAAAGATAATAATTTTCTTAGATTGTTTTTTTAATAATAACTTAATACATAAACAATCTTTTAAATTAAAAATCTTCTGCTTCTTGTTAGAAATTAGAAATAGATATTTTAAAAGAAACAAATTCAAAAACTATATAGGTACTAGTTATTATTTTTTTATTTATATTTTATTTTTTAGTGTTTTCTCATGGTGGTTAGAAAAGGACTAAAGTTAAGCGAAAATGGATAAAGAAGAAAAGGAAATGTCGGAAAAATTGTGGAGTCATCCGGTGACTGGAGCAGTTGCTGGAGCTGTAAGCAGAACAGCAACCGCACCATTTGATCGAATTAAAGTTTATTTCCAGGTAGGTATTAATCCTAACCAAAATACTTTTGTAATTTTAAAATTTTCAATCTAACTACCAAGTTAGCTAAAATTAAATATTAACATGACCATTATTTAAAAAGAGATATAATTATTTATTTAGAAAACCAAAATTGAGGGGGTTAAAAAAATAGAATTATCATTATCAATATGAGTCCCAGTACAGGCACTTTGTTTGATTTGTAGGAACTTTCCCATATGCACCCTATACGACGTCGGAAATAACTCGATATGTGAAATTGATAGGGTTTGTGTGAGTGAGGTTAAGGGTCAGAAACTAAATCTTGTGACTTAAAATACGCAGTCCCTGAGGTGGAAATCGACCATCTTCCACAATGAATCAGCCTGTTCTATAAGAAAATTTTAAATTTCTCCTAATTTTATGGTTATAAGGAAGCTATGACTTGTCTATAGCCGTCTTAGTTATTTCCGATCTTATATATTGAGAGTTCTCAAAAATGGATTAGTCCAAAGTTTCCCGAATCATGTTTATTTATTCCTTTTTTGTATTATTTCTATTTTAATAGTACCTCAGCGACGACAATTTTCATTAGACTAAAACTCGTCTGGACTTGTCTTTGACATGCTTGAACTGGAAGATATACCATGCAGAAACTTCAAACCTCCTATCCGCACCCTTTACGGGAAAATCATTTATTTTGAAACTAAGAAACAATTTTATTTCATTTCGAGAACCAATATCTATGCTTTTCAAACAACAAATGTTTTTTATTGAATTATTTGGAATAAAGGATAATAATTTGAAAATTTAAAGATTTCAAATTTTGAAGTCGATATTTATAAAAATACTCTAAATGTTTGAAATTTTAGGGATGCGCTGCATCCACAGCATCTATGGACCGCGCATCACTTTTTGGTATACCTATATATTGGAAGCATTTCTTTCGTCTCTAGGTTTAAGCCAATGTCCGAAATACAAGTTTGGCACATGGATTCAACTCTTTTTGGAGGTTTTGGGAAAATATTCAGAAAATTAGATTTTTTATGACACGTTTTGAAAATAGATATTCTAGATTTTTTGAAATTTTAGGGGCCTGGCGCATCCACAGTATCCATAGACCGCACGCCATATGATATATAGGTATAGATATATAATTTATTTGTTTGTTTGTTATATATGTAATAAAGTTTATTCTTCCCCGTGGGGTTTTGAAGGTAATTAAAGATTGATTCAGCTATAAAGAAGAATATATTTTCAGAAATATTATTTACATAGGTATATAATACAATATTGTTTGAATGAACATGATTAATTACCTATAAAGAAGAATCAAAATTCAATGTCCTTTATTTATTCTAAATATAATTTAGAATAATAATATATTTACAGTGTTACAATTATTTCTATTATAATATTAAATTCTTATAAGACTCTATATAATGCTATATTATAAAATAATATCAAAAAGACATGTTAAGGTTAGATATTTGATTCTTCTCGTCTCCTTCTGAGGGCGTTCCGTGCTTTGTCATTTTGGCGTTAATTTCAAATTTACATCTCCCCCCCCAGATTTTCTTCCGCACTGCGGAGATAAGGAAGCAATTTCTTGATATGAAATAGTGTGGCGTTTTTACCTCTTTTTGCCAGGTTTACTTCGTAAACTGAATTTGAAATTCTTTGAATTATTTTGTACGGACCTCTCCTTACTTTGTCTAGTTTTCTTCTGTTTAACTTGTTTCCCATTTCTATATAAACCAAATCATTCTTCTTAAACGTATGTTCTTTTCTGTTTTTGCTTAATCTTTTTGCATTTACCTCGAAATTTTTAATGGAGTTTTCCAGTGCCTTTTTACTGTTTTCTTCTAAGTTTTCTTCTGCCTGCAGACTTTCCGGAACGATCTCCGATCTTTCTCCTCGGAGCAGATATGCTGGTGGAAATCTTGTTATGGAGTGTGTTGTTTTATTGTATTCTTCTATACATTCCTCTGCTATTATTGCCCATGATCTTTTTTTATTCTTCTCACTGTTTATCTTCACTCTTAATCTGTTAGTTATAGATTGATTTAGCCTTTCATTTAGCCCGTTTGATTCTGGACAGTCAGTACACGTGAATATCATTTTTATGTTCTTTTCTCTTAAATATTCTTTGAATTCTCTAGAGTTTATTCCCGCGTACTGATCCCCGAGCAGTGTGTCTATTTTGTTCTTTTTCGTGATGGGTTCTATTAGTTTTATGAAATCTTTGGCTGTTTGTGTCGTGGATGTTGAACCAAAAACAAATCTTGTGAAGTGATCTACTAAAATATGCATGTATTTTTTTTTTAGAGTTGTACCCTGTAAATCCTCCGATTGTGTCAATTGACATTATCTGATATGGCCTGGTCGCCGGTCCTAATTGCGAGGGATTTCCTAATATTCTGCCTCTTCTGGATTTTCCTTCGATACAGTCATTGCATTGTTTACAAAATCTTTCTACCATGGCGTCCATATTCTTAAAATAGTATTGCGGTCTTATTTTATTTAACAAGTGCTGCATTCCAATATGTCCATAGTATTCGTGGATTTTATTTATTAATTTTTCTCCAAACATTTCCGAAACATATATCCTTGTTCTTTTATTTAGATTTTTAAAACATATATTTCCTTTCTTTACTACATTCTTCGAAGTTTCCAGTTCATTTTTATTTCGGATTTGATCATTTACGATGTCCTCCATTGTAACCATGTTTACTACTTTTAGTACATCTTCTTCATTTTCAAAACTTTCCAGCACCGGATTTCTCGATAGAGCATCCGCCTCTATGTTTGTTTTTCCGGGCTCGTATATAATTTTGAATGAGTATTGTGAAAGATAGAAAATTAGGTCCCCCAATGGTTCATCCGTTCTGGCCTTTACCTTCAGACTTTCCAGCGGCTTGTGGTCTGTGATTACAGTGAAGTTTCGATCGAGCAGCCAGTGTTGCCAGTAGACAATGGCTTCTTTAATGGCCAGACATTCCAAAAATATCGCTTTCCTTTTTTTTTGTGTCGGATTTAGCTTTTTCGAGAAGTAGGCCACTGGGTGGAGAAATCCTTCATCGTCTGCTTGTTTTAACACAGCCCCAATCCCCTCTCCTGATGCATCTGTATATATGAAGACTTCCTTTTCTGGATTATAAATCAATAGAATAGGACTGGAGCAAAGGAGTCCCTTGACTTTATCGAAAGCTATTTGGCAATCATTGTCCCATTCAAATTTTATATCTTTCCTAAGAAGTCTGTAAAGTGGCTCTAACAACTTCACTGAATTTTCTATATATCTGTGGTAAAAGTTTATTTTTCCTAAAAATTGTCTTACATTCTTTTTATTTTTTGGTTGTTCAAACTTTTTAATTGATATTAAGTTATCATTATATGGTCTTACTTTGCTTCTTTCAATAATATGCCCTAGGTATTTTACTGAATTCTTTGCCAAATTGCATTTAGATAATTTCAATTTAAAACCTTCTCTCTTCATTGTTTCAATTATCAGTTGAATATGCCTTAGGTGTTCTTCAAATGTTTCTGAGAATACCAGGATATCATCTATATAATTTATACAAAAGTTACTCAGGTTGTTTCTCCTAATACAATTTGCCAGTATCCTTTGAAACACACTACTTGACAATTTTAGTCCAAACGGCAAAACATTCCATTGGTAGTGGCCGCTTTGAGTAATAAAACCAAGCTTTTCCTTGTCTTTATCTCTGATCGGAATTGACCAAAACGCAGAATTTATGTCAAACGCTGAGAACCAGTTACAGTCTCCTGCTTTGACAATAATATCTTCTATACGTGGAAAGGGATGTATTTCTGGCACCAATAAGGAGTTTATACCTCGATAGTCAACACAAAAACGGGTTTTACTACTTTCATCCTTTTTGAAAACCATGGTGACAGGCGCCGCAAATGGCGAACTTGATTCCTCAATTAATGACGATTGTAAAAGTTTTTCTACTTGAGCATCAATTTCTTTTTGGTCGGAAATTGAACACCTATAAGGTTTTTTGTATACGTATTTATATTCTTTTAATCTTATTTTAGCTTCCGCATTTTTTACTCTTCCGACATCATATTTATCTTTGGCAAATGCTGATTTATTCTTTTCTAATATATTCATAATCTTTTTTCTATTATCTTTATTTAAATGATTCAAATAAGTTTCATATTCTTTTAATTCTATGTACTCGTTAAAGTACATATTACACAATTCATAGTCTTTCTCTATTTTATTGTTGCAGTTTTCCCAATATATGATATCAGTATCTTTATCTTTCTTTTTACTATTTTCATTGTTTATGTATAAAACTATTTCATTTTCTTTTTTATTTAAGTTTTTATCTAACTATTTATCTTCTATCATCTCTTTATTTAATGTAATTTTATTATTCTTAGAGACGTTTTTTTGTAATATTTGTAAATTCTCGTCTTGTATTAACTTGAATTTTTTAATGGCATCTAGCCCCAATAATAAATCATACGAAAAATTATCATTCTTAATTACATATACATTTAATGAATCTGTTATATTACCTATTCGTAATTCTAATTTTGTTTGCCCATTCACATGATTTATACCGTTTAGAGTTTTGAAAAAAATTTTATCCTTTTCTATATTTTTCTTTAGTTCATCAATTAATTTACTGTTTGCCAAGGATATATTTGATCCAGTATCATAGACCGCCTTGACTTCTTTATTTTTGCCTATTTTAATTTTTAAATTTATTAATGGTATAAATCTGTGGGGCCTATTTAGTTTTTTTCTTCTCCACTTTCAGTTTTATTTTCGATAATATTTTCATTTAATAATGTTTCTGCAATTTCAGCATATCTTTTTTTATTAAAGCATAGATTTATTGGGTGATATCTATTTGGCTTTCCTAATTTTTCGCATTTGAAGCAAGGTTTTTTTTCTATTTGCTTATAATCACTCTTTCTTTTTTCTAAAGCATGTGAGTTTTCTTTTATATTTGTTTTATTAATATAGGAATTCTCTGAATCTAATTTCTGTAAAAAGCTTATTAAGTAATCTGTTCTTTTTATTTCTAATCTTTCCAATTGGTTTTGAATCTTAATTGGTAATCCAATTACTATATGATTTATTCTTGTTTTTTCTGGCATTTCGAAATCAGCATCAATTAGCAATTTTTCTTTTTTTATTGCATAGTCTACAAATGAGCCGTTTATATGTTCATATTTATAGGCGTATCTTATTTGAGACCATCCTCTTTTTGTAAAAACTAGTAAAAATGAACTAACCCATTCTGGCCATGCATCATGTTCACATTTTTTTATATTTAGGTCGTACCAATTTTTAGGCGTTCCATTTAAGAAATATTTTAACGCTTGTATTTTTAATCTATGATTTATTATATTGTTTCTAATACATTCTTTTTCAAACGAATTTATCCATTCACTTGCATCTTGATCTCTGCCATAGAATATTTCTAAATTAAACTTTTTTTCTATGTTATGTAGTGCATTAATATTTTCATCGACTTCTATTTCACTATTTTTGGGCGTGTTAATGGATTCATTATTTACTTCTTCCAATAAACAGCCTTTGAAAATGAAGTTTTCATCTTTATCCATGTATAATGATTTTATCTCAGGCGTCCATGTTAATTTTATGTTTCTAAAGTTTCCAGATTTTGACATACCTTTGATTGCTGCTTTAGATGCACTTAAGGCTAATATTTCTTGATGCGATTTTTCATCTCTGAATTCTTTAGGAAATTTATAAGTTGTTTGGTCCTCCGCTGCTTTGATAGAATAAACCGAAATGCCATCCTGTTGAATTTTCTTCACATGGATTATAACCCTTGTTGTCATCTTGCAGGAGTGAATTTTGATTTGTAATAAAGTTTATTCTTCCCCGTGGGGTTTTGAAGGTAATTAAAGATTGATTCAGCTATAAAGAAGAATATATTTTCAGAAATATTATTTACATAGGTATATAATACAATATTGTTTGAATGAACATGATTAATTACCTATAAAGAAGAATCAAAATTCAATGTCCTTTATTTATTCTAAATATAATTTAGAATAATAATATATTTACAGTGTTACAATTATTTCTATTATAATATTAAATTCTTATAAGACTCTATATAATGCTATATTATAAAATAATATCAAAAAGACATGTTAAGGTTAGATATTTGATTCTTCTCGTCTCCTTCTGAGGGCGTTCCGTGCTTTGTCATTTTGGCGTTAATTTCAAATTTACATATATATATATATATGTGTGTTTATTTGAAGGGCAACCTCTTTGTTTCTCTTTATAAAACACATTATCACAATAAAAATACACCCTTCACTCATACTCAAGCATTTAATAATAGTCAATAAATCTCATTATATCTCAGTTATTTGAATTAAACAAGTTTTATTTTAAATACCTATATATTATTATTTTTTATTATTTCCCCCTAAAGAAAACTTTAATTCGAGTTGTTAAACATTCATTTTTTTTCTCTAGGTGTATGGAACTAAAAAAACAACAATATTATCCAGTGTTAATGCAATGATAAAAGATGGAGGAATAAAGAGCCTCTGGAGAGGAAATGGAACAAATGTTTTGAAAATAATTCCAGAAAATGCCATCAAATTTTCTTTTTACGAGTATATGAAAAAAGCAATTAGGGCTGATATCAATCAACAAAACTTGACACTTTTCGAGAGGTTTATAGCTGGTTCTATTGCAGGGGGAGCAAGTCAGGCTCTTTTCTACCCATTGGAGGTTATTCTAAAAATATTGATATATTAGAATTTTTTTATTTAATTGTGATAAGGTCATTAGATATAAACAAACACTACTAAGCCAAGGGATAATTATGCTAGTCACGCCAAGGTCCCGCTTCGAATCTCGTTCAATCCTTTTGTCTAAAATATTTATTATATATAAATTTTTTTTTTTAAATTCTCTAATTTAAATAAATTATTTATTTTGTTTCATTTTTAGATAAAGATAAATAGACTCTTAATTAAAAAATCCATGAGTCCCAAAATTTTTGTGACCTGTAAAATCAAAAAATCAATTTCTTCAAGAGGCCAATAAATATATTTTTTTTAATTGAGCATAAGGGGTAGGGTGAATTATTATAATTAGATATAAAAAAAGTGTTATTTTTTGCTTCGTATTTTCGAAATAGAGTATATCAAATAACTTGATGAAAAAATTTGAGCAACACTTTGCTTTTGAGGTCTTATGGAACTATCAATATAGAATTCAGTTTACAATGGCCGGGTAGACAGGTATATATATAGAAATGTCTTGAGATGGCCACATCATATGTTTTTTATTTATTTTTTACAATGCATACAAATATAGAGCATAGAAATTTAGGACCCACCTATTGAAGTACAACAATTAAATCGCTTAAAGCTATTAATTTAAACAAAATTTTAAAAAAGAGATGATACACAAATTGAAAAGTGAATAAGCGAGAATATTAAATAAACATTAAAAGTTTGAGAAAGTGAGAAATATTCGTTAATGGGATCCCTAGAACGATGAGAGAAGAAACTTTGGTTGGAAGCCCTTTTCAAAGCTTTCATTGTCAAAGACTGGAAGAAATACTGAGTACTATGATGTTCCTGTATTAGCATTATCTTTTATCTTTAGTCATCATCATTGAGTATACAATCCTAAGACTGGTTTGACGCAACCACCCGTCTCCACTCGGCTCTCTCCCCGCCAGCTGTTTGACCTCTCTAAATGTCTCGCATTCCATATTCCCAATTATTTGGTTGAAATATTCTAATCTGGGCCTTCGCCTTTTCTTTCCTACCTCCCCTTCCAAGATATCCCTAATCAGTCCCCCGTGTCTCAGTGTGTGCCCCATCATCTGACCTCTTCTCTCTCTTCAGACTCTTCCACAAAGTTCTTCTTTCTCCGATTCTTCCAAGAACTTCTTCATTTGTAATTTTATCCATCCATTTGATATTGATCATTCTTCTGTACCACATTTCGAAAGCCTCTAATCTCTTTCTCCCCGCTTCTCCAATTGTCCAGGTTTCACACCCGTACATGGCTATGCTCCATACATATGTCTTCAATAGCATCTTTCTGTTTTCTAAGCTGATTGAGGAGGAGCATAGTAGTTTTTGTTTTGAATTAAACCCCATTTTTAATTCTTGATTTAATTTCGTTTTCGCTCCTCCCATCCCATGTTATTTAACTTCCTAGGTAGCGGAATTCCTTAACTCCTTCTAGGTTTTCATGGCTAATTTTGATTCATTCCTGTCTCGTTTTTTTTATACAAACTAGGACCTTGGTTTTATTCTTGTTTATTTTCATTTTGATTTCTTCTATTAGGATTTGATTAATTCCATTCAGGGCGTCCTCTAATTATTTTTTGTTGCTTCCTAGAAGGGCAATGTCATCGGTAAATCTTAACATAGCGATCTTTTGACCTTGGATTTCGATACCTGTGTCAATTTTGTCTTTGAATTCTTTTATCGCTTCTTCTATGAATAAGTTGAAAATCATGGGTGACAGAACACATCCTTGTCATACACTTTTTTACTTTATCCAATGCAAAACATGGGTAAAGTATTGTAATCGCTCTCGGGGCAAGCGTGGCTTCAAAGGGTCCTCAGGTAAAGACTACGGAACCCATGGACTCAATTAAAGTCACAAATTGTAGTATTCAATTAGGTTGAATTTTAGCACGTGACCGTTTTGCCAAAAATTACATGGGGTCTCGTCGAGAGGCCAAAAAGTGCGATTTTTTCATTTAGTGCGTGCGGATGTATGTATGTATGGGTGGATGGATGTATGTATGTTATCGTTTTTTTGGCCCACGATTTTTTCCACACCGTTGCACCGATTGAAATGAAATTGAAAACCTGGCATTCTTTTAACAAAATGAAGCGCTGATTAGTTTTTGGTACATATCGGCCCACAAACATTAGTACTTTAATACAGTACTTTTTAGATTTTTCTAAATATCTTGAAAATGACTTAACCAATTTTGATGAAATTTAATATCCTAATTAAGTAGCTTGGGGACCACAAAAAAGGTTAAATAAAGTTTTTAGTAAAATTATATTTTAAAGTACTTTACTCTAGAGTAAGAGAGTACTTTTTTAATTTTTTAAATTCTTTAAAATTTATTCATTTGAAAGTTTTAATATAGCTCATTTAGCCTTGCTTAAGTAAGAATGGATAGGCTTCTCTCTGTAAAATGATAAAAATTTGGGAGAAATTTTTATAAGTAACCATAGCAACTGCGTTGTTTTCTTATCCGTTACCTTTGCTTAAGACATATAGAGAAATCGACTTTAAACCAAAAATAACGATTGATTCTCATCTCGTACTTGAGGAATAATCATTCTATATTGGATTTTTGACGTTTCGGTTTTTATTAGTAACCATTGCTGAAGACATAGAGAAATCGACTTTAAACCAAAAATAGCGATTGATTCTCATCTAGTACTTGAGGAATAACCATTCTATATTGGATTTTTGACGTTTCGGTTTTTATTGGTAACCATTGCTGAAGACATAGAGGAATCGAGTTAAAATCAAAAGTAGCGATTGATTCTCATCTGATACTTGAGGAATAACCATTCTATATTGAATTTTTGACGTTTCGGTTTTTATTGGTAACAAGCTTCAAGCTTGAGTTGTTTGCCATAAAAGAATTTAGTCTTTTTGATTTTAAGTCGATTCTTCCACGATTTCATTAGAGGTTGCCATTAATAGTCAAAACATCAAAAATGGAATGCAATAAGGTTATTCCTCTAGTATTAGGTGAGAATCGATCGTTATTTTTGATTTTAAGTCGATTTCTCCATGCCTTCAGCAATGGTTACCAATAATAATCGAAACCTCAAAAACCTAATGTAGAATTGTTATTCCTCAAGTATTAGATGAGAATCGATGACTATTTTTGATTTTAAGTCGATTCCTCCATTTCTTCAGCAATGGTTACAATAATAACCGAAATGTCAAAAATCCAATGTAGAATGGTTATTCCTCGACTATTAAATGAGAATTATTTTTGAATTAATGTCAATATGAACAACAAATTGCAACTGATATCTGATTAATAATAAAGGAACAAACATATTAATATTTCAAATGAATTTGGATAAAGTTTAGCAACGATCCGTTGCAGTTTTTTTTTTTTATTTTGGCTTCTCTTTGCTCATTTCCAATATTTATTATTGCCATCTGGTTTTGGTATATTATAGATTCTAGATTAGTCTTCTCTCCCTAAATTTTATTCCCGCCTGTTTTAAGATTTCGAACATCATTGTCAATTGGGAAATTATGTTCAAAATCGTATCTTTAGTGGACAACAAAAAAATAAATTTTCTAATTATTTTTGACATTTAAATTTTTCATAATTAAATAACTTATAAAATAAAACACAAAATATGAGATACATGATACATGATGATAGTCGGTAGTTTAATTTTTATTAATTTACAAATAGGTATTTTCTTAAAATAATTTCTACATTTTTGCTAACTAAAATCTTTCGAAAACGGGTCTCAGTACTTATTTGTACGAAATTTTGTGTATGGGCTATTTTTTTATTTTCATGTTGTGATATTTCTGATTCATTCAAAACAGCGTTTTTATATTTTTAATTGTTTGATTTCAGGTTCTCAAAATAAGATTAGAGCTGGTCACAACAAAACAATATAAAGGAATGATTAATGGTGTCAAAATTCTATATGCTTCACATGGAGTCAGAGCTTTTTATAGAGGCTTTCTTCTGAATTTAATTGGTGCTATTCCTTTTACGGGAATCGATTTCACAGTTTACGAAGTAAGAAATTACTACTAATAATCATATTCAACTCAATAATTAATCTGTCTATTAATTGCTATTATCAAGTATTTTTATTATATATTCTTAGTATTTCATCACTCTTATCTCCCCCCCCCCCCCTTTCTATATTTATCTAGGTATATATATAGGTATTCAATAGGTATATATATATATATATATATAATGTATTTTAAATGAACTCTTAAGTAGCAGTTATCAACTTCAATATCTACAGGCGCCGGAAAATAGTTTGCACGACTAAAATTGACTAGATATTTTTTTATCGATCGGCACACACGAAAAACATGTATCTATTTATACTTATTCGACCGACGCAGATGATTTTTTGAATTTTAAAACTCACTAATAGTTCATGATAAATAAATAAAAATTAGGAAATTTAAATTATTATTTTAAAACCCACTACAGAATCCAGGCCCCGTGGCCAACAAGGTTCCCGCCGAAAGCGGGGTTCGCAGCTGCTTTATAATAATATCTTTAAGGCAATATTTATGAATTAATAAATTAATGGAACCTTAAGTATAAATAAAAATTATTACCAATATATATAATTAAAAATATTTCAGGGATTAAATAATTTCCTTCCCTTATCAATGTTAATAAAAATAGTTAAAATAAAAATATAATCTATTATCATAAAGAGAAACTGAAACTAGAAATAACTTTATTATCTGAATGGTCCACGTTCTCGAAAATACTTCGTAAGGGCATGAGTACAACCCTGGGTGTAAAAGTTGGGTTGCGACTAAATTTTTCAGAAAATTTGGGGACGATATAAAAAAGTTTGCGGTCCACTGGTCTAGGCCACTAATAAGTAGTACTAAGAGTTAAGATTACTTAAAGAATATTCAATTTTAACTCTAATAGTAGATTTTATGGAAAAATTTCAATTTTGATGTGTATTGCGAGATAGCAAAATGACGTCATAAAATTTTATAAATATCTCCAGTTGGTCTTCTACTACCCACACAACACATAACACATAGTGGTAATTACTATGTAGAATAATTTTTGTAATATATCACTTATTTTTATTTAACTTTTTGAGTATAAATTCTCAGGAGAATATATATACTTAATTTAAAAAAAAAATCAGAAATCACGGATGAATCCAGAAAAATATAAATAATTATCATCAAACAATGAAAAGGAAGATAATGATTTACTTTAATAGTTTTTATCTATTTATTACTATATTTTATTGAGTTTTTTACTTAGGTACTAGCTTTTTCGTCTTTTATAACTAAAATCTATAAGCATTTATTTTAGGAAGTTTATTCTTCTTTCAACTTTCAACAGGAAAAGTTTTTAAATATGGTATATATCTGTTTCTGTTTGGCATCTTTATGAAATGTCCTTTAAGATCAATTCTCGCTTTGAGACTTAGTCCAGCATGAACTATTATTATTTAAAAAAATTGTACTGACGATGATCTTAAAATTAATCTAAAACTTTACAAGCGATTTGACCTTAATTTATTTTGTGTCACCCTCCTGAACTACTAGTCTTATTAATTTTTAAATTTATACAAGTAAAGTTTAAATAATAATTTTCAAATATTTTCTAATGAATTATTCTCTAATCTAATTATTTTAGTTTTTAAAGAACGAATACATTAATTATTATGGCAGAAAAAAACCAGGTGTGTTTCCATTATTATTTGGTGGAATCTTGTCTAGTACATGCGGTCACTTCTTCTCGTATCCATTCCTCCTTGTAAAAACAAAATTAATCGCACAAGGTGAATATATCAGTTTTTTATTCAAATAAAATAAATAAAAATTAAAAGGAGGTAATTCTTAATTTTTGAACGTTATTATGTGGTAAAAAATTATTTTTTGAATCATTGAAATTGATTTGGTTGATGACACGGATTTCAATAAGAAATTTCAAATTCAATCTAAGTGGCATCTTTTATCTCAAACCGCTTTTATTTTTGTAAAATAATGTTTACTTTTCTCAGAAAAAATATTTGATTTTGAATCTTTAATACTCTCTAGATATTTAAAGCTAATTATACATAATGAACTTTCTTTTAGTAAATTAAATTATAAATATGTTTCTTGATTAGAATTTTTTATTTATATGTAGAATATCTAGAGCGTTAGAGAAATATTTATCCAACTTTCCACATAAATTTCACCTTTACTGCCTAACCCTTTCAGGTACATACATTTTTATAATAACGTTTATTAAAGAAGATTTAAATTTAAAACAGAAAAGTTAATATGAATAAAATGTCTAAAATCAATACGTTAAATAATTAAAAGATATTTCAATATTGTAGAGTGAATGGACTGGAATCAATAACAAATGTCTCTCTGATGGGGCGAGAAATCTTCTCGATATAACAGACCTAAATAATTGAAAGAAAACGATCTTATTTTATCAATTTAATTTATCTTGAGGTTCATACTAACTTGATAATATAAAAAAATATCATTTTGATTAAGAATTTTGTAGTTTAAAAGAAATTGTATGAAAAAATTCAATTTCTTCTGTCCGGGAGCGAATCAACTAGAAATGGCAAAATTTTTTATTTTTTTTCTCAATAGATATTTATTCAAATCTATTGAAATTTCATATCTGTGTGTTATTTTTATTTATCTTATATATAAAATAAATATTATTAAGAAATTTGCATTTTAAAGGGTAGTTTATTTGAAATCCAATTTGAAAAAATGCTAATAGCTCGGTTGAAATTTTTTTTAAAAATATGAAATTAATAAATATTATAAAACAATTAATTATTAATAATTTAATTCAATTTTGAACGAAATCGATTCAGTACTTTTTGAGAAAATCGTCAGAAACCCCGAAAAGCGACTATGAAAGGCCGTTTTAGAAACATTTTAAAATTCACCTCTATGTCACAAGTCAATGTTTTGTTTTATATGATTTTTTTTAACTTTTTTCAAAGGCATCTCGTGCTTTCAAAAAACGTCATTTTTTTGACGGTTCAGTTGGTTTTTGTTCATTTTCTCAAAAAGTACTTAATTGATTTCGTTCAAATTTGAATTAAATTATTAATAAATAATTGTTTTATAATATTGGGTTGGGGAATAAGTTCGTTCGGTTTTTTTCAAAGAGCTTTCTTAAAACAAAAAACAATAATTATAACAATAAATTAATCAATTATGTATTCGCCGTTACTGTTTACAACCTCCTCCCACCTCTCGACTAATTTGTTGATGTCGTTCCGCCATAAATTGCCCGCGGTCTGGTGTCGAAGAAGTTGTTGAGCCAGTTTTTGAGGTCTTCTTCGCCGTCGAAGGTAACACCCCTCATTTGATTCGACAAGGAGCGGAAAAGGTGGTAATCTGTTGGCCCAAGGTCTGGAGAGTACGGTGGATGTTGAAGAACCTCCCATTCGTGCTCTTGGAGTGCGGTTTTGACGACTTGTGCAACATGTGGTCTGGCGTTGTCGTGGAGCAAAATGACTTGGCCTTGTCGGTCAGGTCTTTTCAGTCGTATAGCCTCATTTACGCGGCGTAGTTGGGCAATGTAGAGCTCCTTGTTGACCGTTGCGATCCTTTCAAGCATTTCCCTGTGTATCATGCTTTCCCAGTTCCACCAAACGCAGATCATGGTCTTTTTCAGGTGGAGATCTTGCTTGACTCTCGGCGTCGGCGTGTCTCCTGGGGCCACCCACTCCTTTCTTTGTTTCATATTGACGTACAGGCACCATTTCTCATCCCCCGTGACGATTTGGTACAAAAAGCGCTATTTATGGCCGCGTGTTGCTCGATGGAGCGCAAGGTGCTGAGCAGCGATTTGAAGACGATTTTCTTTGTTGACTTCGTTAAGCTTGTGAGGCACCCAGGCTCCGAGTTTTTCGGCAAATCTCATTGAGTGAAGATGATTGAAGATCGTCTTATGATCGCAGTTCATTTTTTCGGCCAATTCACGACTTGTTTGGCGACCATCTTTCTTCAAAAGTGCCTTGACATGTTCCTCATCGAATTCTGCAGCTCGTCCGCTGCGAGGCATGTCTTCGAGGTCAAAGTCGCCGTTTTTGAACTTCGCAAACTATTTCTGTGATGCGCGGTCGCCTATGACTCCTTCTCCATATACTTTGCATATGTCAGGAGCGCCTTCAGCTGCTTTTTGACCGCGATGAAAAGCGAAGAAAAGTAGGTGTCGAAAATGCTTATTTTTGCCACCTGGGTATTCCATTTCTAAGCGTGGAAAATAGGAAAAACTAAAAATATTCGAAAAAACAAATAACACAGTCCTGTAGAGCAGAAAAGGCACTGTCTAATGAATACAAATCCTTTGCTCAACAACAAACAAATCCTTTAAATAATCCTCTCTGAAAAAAAACCGAATGAACTTATTCCCCAACCTAATATCTATTAATATCATATTAAAAAAAAAAGTTATTAGCGTTTTTTCAAATTTGACTTCAAATAAACTATTCTTTAAAATGCAAATTTCCTAATAATAATTATTTGATATAAAAGATAAATCAAAATAACACAGAGATATGAAAATTCAATAGATTTGGTTAAATATCTAATGTGAAAAAAAATAAAAATTTTTGCCATTTCTAGTTGATTCGCTCCCGGAGAGAAGAAATTGAAACATACTGTGAACCTTCACATAGATGAAAAGTATAAAATAAGACGGTTTTCTTTCTGATTTATAAGTCATTTGTTCTGTTTTAACACGAAGCTGAGTCGCAAGTCACCCGGCATATGCGAGTCATTTGTTACGGTTTTCTAGCTTTTTACCATTTTCGTCAAAACTATTCAATCAATTTCTTTCAAAATTAAATATAATGAAATTTTCTCTGGAGAGATACGGACTGGTAAAAATTTTAATTGATGGCAGCCCAGGGGTAGTTTCATTCATTGACCCTTTGAAAACCTGAAGAAGGAGGGAAAAATCCTCAGAAAAGTCGGTTTGAAAAGAAAGGAGGAAGGATTCCAATAAATTACACCTTATTTGTTATGTGTTAATTTTTTCTTTCCTCACTACCCCTAGGCTGCCTTCCATTACATTCAATTAAATATAATTATTAATAATCGATCGTTTTATAATATTTATTAATTTCATATTTTTAAAAATTACTTCAAAATAGTAAAATTAACGTTTTTTTTAATTAGACTTCAAATAAACTACCCTTTAAAATGCAAATATTCTAATAAAAACTATTTGATATAAAAGATAAAATAAATATATTTATTAGATATAGAATTTCAATAGATTTAATTGAATATGTGATGAGAAAAAAATTAAACCCTTTGGCCATTTTTAGTCGACTCGCTGTCCCAGTAAAGAAACTGAATGTTTTCTTAACATTTCATCTGCATTACAAAATTCTTAATTGAAATGCTATTTTCTTACATTAGAATGATTACGTGTATCTTCACATAGATTAAATCGATAAAATAAGATCTTTTCCTATCTCATTTATAAATCTTGAGGTTGTTATTTCAATCCAATAAGCTTTTTAAATTACAAGTTACCAGAAAATCAACAAAAATTGCTTACAACAATTATAATAGCGTTTTACGTACTTTACGTAGTGATTTATTAAAAAGAAACTACAACGTTAGCTTCAATTTATAAATCTTGAGGTTTTTATTTCAATCCAATAAGGTTTTTAATTTACAAGTTACCAGAAAATCAACAAAAATTGCTTACAACAATTATAATAGCGTTTTACGTACTTTACGTAGTGATTTATTAAAAAGAAACTACAACGTTTGTTTAGCTTCGTTACATTGAAGGAGAGCCCCATCCGATGAATTCGCCACGAGCCTCAACGGTATAATTACGCCACTGATGCTGTACTATTATATATTTCAAATAACGCTTTTTTTTAAAAAAAATATTGTTTTAGGGGATTGTATTTTTTGTGAAACTTTTTTCATAGAAGTAGAGAGAACATTCATTTTATGCCACATCATATACTAGATATCTAGAAGATATATTTTTGAGTGAGAGTACTCTCCAAATATGTAAGAACAATTAATAATTCTTTGGGCTTGAATTTTTATATTGAAAAATATTTACATTTACATAACTAGTAACTTATCTAATGGAAATTAAATGTAGATACTTTTCTTATATCAATTTGTTTACCTCAAAGTGTTAGGCAGTAATGGTGAAATTTAAGTGGAAAGATTCTTACAAAACTCATTGTTTCCCCCTAGAAAAATCGAAAATTCATTATTACGAATCATCATCCTTTATGTATTTTCTCATTAAATTATTTCGTTACTTCAAAAATTGGTCAATTTTACTAAAAAGTTAGTTGATCTCTAATCGGATTACCGAAATTGAAACCTTGTGGTGCTAATCAGCTGGCCGGTTGCCCCCACACGCTAATACCCGTAATTCTTTTGATATTACCTTCTCTTAGCTGGCCTCTCTAAAGTGTACAAAAGTCTGATTATTGAAAGTAAAAATATTCACATGGGCTTTTTAAATTTATTTATTTTATTGTCTAATAATGAACATAAAACTTTTTTTTTAGATGGTATTATAATTGGATACAATACAGAAAGTGCTAAGAAGATTTGTAAATATATCTTTAAACAAGAAGGGCTAAGAGGGTTCTATCGAGGGTTTTCTGTCAATGTCTTAAAAGTCGCGCCCGCAGTGGGTATTTCAAATCTTGTTTACGAAAATCTACACAGCTACTTAGATTAGTATGAAAGCAAGAAATGTTTAGTCTTCAAGATAATAGGACAGAACCAAGAGCAAGATAGTGCACATTTTGAAAGAGAATTTCAGAAAACCCCGAGTGTATTTAAGAAATCTCAATTTAATTTCAAAAACCTCAATTGTATTTCAGTAAATGTCAATTGTAGGCCTATATCAGAAAATAAATACATATCATTGAAGGGAAACTGTGTAGCGCATATTATACTTACGAATAATTAATAATCTGACATTCGATGATGCTAAGTGAAAGTATAAACGTGTGCAATAAACAAGGCGACAGTTGATAATTTAAAATAATCTGATCGGCACAAAAACTGCAAAATATTTAATGTTGGTAAGTGAAAGTCATCTGTCGGGTACAAAAATATATAATATTTATTAATGGTAAGTGAAACGTGGCCGGCAAAAAAAAAACACCGCAAATTATTTAGTGCGATATAATATGCGCTATACAGTTCCACTCTTCCCCGTCAATTATATATGTTTATTTCTGAAATACCATTTAAGTTTTCTGATAATCAATTGAGAATTCGAAAATAAAATTGTGGTTTTCTGAAGTACACTTGAAAAAAGTGTAGTCGAAAGTTAATAAGCTTTGGAGAGGTAACGTTATTTTTCAAATTTTTAATGAACTTTGGTTCTATTTTCTGGAGCGATCCTGAACAGATCTTTTATTTTTTTTCTCCAGAAACAACTGCTTAGAGATAATGATAATGCTGAAGGAAATATTTTAAAAGGAAATGCACACAAAAAATGAAATGGCCGAATTAACTAAGTAAAGTTTCATATTTATTTTTTATTTAAATGTAATTAATTATACTTTAGATTTGATTCTTCGGTGATTTAGTTTTTATCAGAAGAGAAGTTTCTTATAAGTGAGAGATTTTTAGCGAGATATTCTCGTCACACATTTTAACATCTAATTCTGATGAAAATATCTTAGTAAAATATCTAATCTGAATGGTTTCGGTTGAAACTTATTTTTTGATAAAATTAATAATAATTTAGATTTATTAATTATTAATCTTTTCAATGGAGCATGTTTAACAAAAATATAAATAAAATAATAATAAATATGTCTCCTAGTGTTAGTCGGACTCGTATAGGTACCGAGGGTTCCGTAACATATATGGTACTTTCCAAAATAATCAAGATATCAAAATCATTCATATTTGTCGTTAATAAGGAGTGGAGAACTTTTGGCGAAAATCAGAGGCGCGCTAGTTATTGGGGAAGTAAATGTTTTATTCTTATGGGATAATAAATTTTGTTTCCTCGATAACCCTCTACCAATAGATGGCAGGTGGGGGCGTATTCGCTTAACTTTACACACATGTAATTATTAATTCTATATATTTGTGAAAGATGTCACGCCTATCGTGATATTAGACAATAAATTAAATGGTAGTCATGATAAAGAAATGTAAATAAAATTGATCCTTATATTTTGTTTTCTCATTGCGTTTATTTGTATGGTTTTTATCAAAACATCAAAACATTAAATAAAATAGGTATAATTATAACGTTTTTTTTAAACTAAAATAATTATACTATAACGGGAATATGAAAATATAGATTTACCCGGTTTTCATTAATTTTTTTTAGTCTAATTAAAATTATTACACAATATATAATCATAATGCTGGGAGGCTCTATTTTTCAAGGTTCACGGACTATATTTTTTCAAGATAACTGACTACATTTTTCAAAATATCTGGCCGGTGTCAAAAATTGCTTCTGAAGTCAATGAATTCGACATTTTTTTATTATCAACCTTTTTAAGAATTTTAACTATCATCTCTTATAGAATGACTATATTGAAAGATGCGGCTGTTAACAAGATACATAATACCTACTCTTTTAGACAGAGTATAGTGTATATTTTACGAATTTTACCATAGATACCTATCTAGTGTTTTAAAATTAAATAATATTAATTTAATCGTAATATATTGTATCGTTTTCAATAAATGGATATTTTTGGATATTTACTGAAATAATTTAATATAAAAAAAATATTAATTTAAGGGTCGCATACCAAAAAAAGTTGTAAATCGAAGGATTTTTCGGGACTGGTCCATCGGCTTATTTGTTCCCTGAAGCACAACCCTGGAGTTTCTGAAATAGTTCACCTAGAAGCTGAAATTTTGGTATGTATTTAATCTTATACAGATTCGTTAATAATGATAACTCAATCTGTACTGGGAGGAAAAATATGAAAAATTTGTCAAAACTCGCTGTTTTTATCAAATTTTGGCAATGTTTTGGTTTGAGATTCTACACTAAGGTGCATTACAGCTTATTAGTTACCAGCGTTAGATGGCTTCAAGTGACAAAATGTTTTTCTTTCTTATTTTCTACATTTTTGAATCGGAAGATCTGAAGCTAATTGATTCTATGTCGTCCTTATTGGAATTTGGGCAGTCTCAGACACAAAAGGAATTATGGACTTAAAAAAATCATGCATGGAAATGTTACCTATGTGTTCACTTAAAACATTTCTACACTTGAATAAGCAAAACAAAAAAATGAGCAAATTTAAAAGCTCGACTTTCAAGAGATAGCTTGATCTGAGGACTTCCAATGAAAATCGTTTGAGCTGAGTTTTACAGATAAAAAAAAAACTTTTTATTTTATCATGGTATACATCAAAATTTTAAACATCATTTGAAAATATTTTCTGTCAAACGAATAAAATATAATACTTGATCGTATTTTTATCTGGGGGCACTTCCTAGCCAAGTTCGATTTGAGTGGGCGTGCATTGCCAGACTACCCTTTACAGGAAGCAACTCGAGCCATTTTGACCCCCCTGGAAACCTATACAGTGATAATTTTTTTTTCCATAAGCTTAACTAAATTACCAAATTTCTCATTCCTATTGGTTATACCGTCCAAGTTATAAAAGAAGCTAAAGAAAGGCTCTTTCGTCACTGACTCATCAAAATTACTTACTTCCGCTTATCTTACAATGCTGAAATTTTGCATAGTGGTAGAGTTTGTGGTACAATTAAAGAGAAAAATCGAAAAATCGAAACTTTCCCTTCTTCAGGACCTAATATGACAGGGTGAAATTTTATAGGCTTAATTAACACATAAGTAAAGTAAAAATATAATCAACCTAGAATGCTAAAATGTGGCATACTCGTATAGCTTGGCACATTAATAAAGGAGAAAATTTAAAACCCGAAACATTCTTTTCTTCAGTGCATAAATAGGCATCTAACTTACAAAAATAAGTGAAATCCCAACAAAAACACTTGGGTAAAAAAAGGCCAAGTTTGATTAATAAAAACCTTTTATCAAAAAAAGTAGTGAGATCTAATGTGTTGCCAAGTTCAACTTCATCAATTTATTAAATGAATCGATAATATAGTAACTTCAATTAAAACGAATGTTTTTCTATTTACATTTTCATCTATTATTTAGGTATATTTTATAAAGAGTTTAAAATATATACTTTCGTTGGAATATCTTGGAAAAAATTTCATTTTGAAACCTCACTTCGAAAGCTAGTTGATACAAAGGGGGGGGGGGGGGGGGGGACCCCCCCCCCCCCCCACCCTTATCAACTTTTTTGAAAATTTCTTGGGAATAAAATATATATTTTCAAAAAACTAAACTCATTTTAAATAGTATATTTTATAAAGAGTTTAAAATATATACTTTCGTTGGAATATCTCGAAAACGGTTTTTATTAATCGAACTTGGCCTTTTTTTACACAAGTGTTTTTGTTGGTATTCTTATCATATTTTATTTACTTACTGTTCATATTATACGCTTGTCGTCAACAAGGTTGACCACTGTGATAATTTATATACAATACAAATATTCATTATTTCGGTTTCCATAGAATATGCAACATCTAAATATTTTATTTCAAATTCACTACATTTACTTTTATTTACATTATTAGAAACGCTTTTTAGGTTATTAAATTTCTTAAGATATTCTCAATATTTAAATTATAGATATTATTTTTTTTTAATTAATTATTATATGTTTTAGAAATGATTGCTGAAATCGATTGTGAAGACAAATATCTTCAGCCATTAACTAACTTTGTTCAAAATTTACGGGCAGCGCAAACCTATCAGGTTTTGGGCCCACTATCGCTTTGTATAGATCATGATACATCTCATCCAGGATGCATAATAATTGATCTCGTTTTGTCAAAAATAACAAATGTAAGTCGTTACTAAATTTATTTATTATCCCAATTAAAATGTTCAAAGTAAGAGTAGTAATAAAATAAATTACCCGCCATCTTATTATCTCCAAACTATAACTAAAATAATTTTCCGGTAAGCTATTAAAAAATTGAATTGGCACCAATAAAATCCCCGCAATTATTATCAAAAAATGCGCCCCGAACTTGCACATATTTATCTAAGCTATTCCAACCACGCCTGCCACCGCCTGTTAATTAGAAAAATAGGAAATGAGCTCATGGGAGATGGGCGTCAAATTTTAAACATTATGAAAAATATTCATTTAACAAGGACGCCTTTAGGATAGGCTAGAACCATACAGAGGCGTAGTTCGTTTACATAGATACAGGCGGACAGCTTTCTTAAACTATTCTTTAAGTGTTTTAAGTAGTACCTGGCTTTAGTTAAAAGCAATATATCAATATTATTTTAAACTTTGAATTCAGGCAAAAAGGTCGAAGTTTATTTGCAGCCAGAATTGAATAAAGGTAAGCCCTGAGGTGGGCAGCAAAAATGTGCTTTATTTCGGGTAATTTAGATTTTTTATAATTTATAAATTCGGGTTTTCAATATTTTTTGCTTAAATGCTCACTTTAATAGGTTGGGCGAGAACAATTCAGGTTGGGCGCTCCACTAACCGCGCCCACCCCTGGGTCCACCACTGTCTAGCGATAAAAGTCTATAGTCTACATGAGCATTTACAATTATGGACATTTTAATTTGTAGTTTTTATTCACATTTTGCTTATAGATAAAGTCACATTTACTAGTAACACATATCGAATTGGCAGGATTCACAAGCAAACTTGTAATAACTTGACAATTTTTATGGAATTAATGATTCCCATTCTAAAGAAAAATTATCAATAAATAAATATTTGATATGACATCTTCCGCTCTAAAAGTGGCTTCAAAAATAAAATAAAATATATATTAATATATCCATACTGTGTAATTAGTGATGGCCTTATTTTTGCTTATTTGTTTGTCATAAATGATATTACCATTGTACATTATTTGATATCTTTATTGATTCGAACTATCTTTAGGATTAAAATAAAAATAATATGACGGCACAAATCAATTTTTTTTTTCTAATGTGGTTAGCCTGTTCTTTTTGATGGTGATGACCTAATTAGAATATCTTCCAACAAGATGATCGAAGTTAAAGATAAAAGAAGGCTGGGGAGAATTAAGAGAAATCATGCACAGCAGTAATGATAATTATTATTGAATTGGATTTTGTCGTTTTTTAGGTAAAAGAAATTGTATTTAAAAATTCATATACTGCTTATATATCGGTTTTAATGCGTTTTCATCCATCAATAATCCCTAAATATGATAGTAAAACTTTTCATTTACTCAAAGGAAGTTATCCAAGTCCGAACATTAAAGGATGGCAAATGGTGATTCCACACTATATTATCATGCCAGATCCGAATCAAGAAAATGGAAGTCAAGATTTTGTATCCCTAACATCAAACGAGGTGGGTTACATAATCGTAAATTTCATCTGAATTGATATGTACCATATTCAGTGCCGTAACAAGGCAGGTCCAACAGATATACGGCCAGTAAAAATTATAGCTCAGGATTGGATTTAAAGCAGTCCAGAAATAACTAAGAAACTACTAGACTATTTATTCGAAATATTTTACCATTATAATATTTTCTAACTAACTTTTCTTGGGATCTTCCCTCCTTCTTCAGGCTTCAAAAAGGTCAACGTTTCCTTCATTGGCCTTTTTGAACCCTGAAGACGGAGGGAAGATTCTCCGAAAAGTCGGTTACAAAATATTATAAAAATGGAAAACATTTCCATTAAATACTCTTTTATTGGAAGTAGCCTATTATTTAATTCTGCACTGCTTTACATCCAATCCCGAGCTATAAATATATCAGTCCGTCTCCAAAGAAATTTTTTTAACTCATTTATTCAAAATATACCCAAGGAGCACAAATAATACAGAGCTCTTCAAAGGCTGATTGCGGTTGAATAATTAAATCATTTTTAAAATATTTTTTGAACAGTACAAGAGCTTATATGTTTGAAATTTTTTAGTTCCTATTAATTAATTAATTAATTTAGGCAAGAATATGGTGTAGCAAGAAGGGACAAGCTCTGTGTCAGTGTAACTCTTCCATCCTGAAAATAAGAAGTAGAATAGAAAAGAATTTCAGCAATTAGTTCGGAGTTGAAGGTATCTGCTGACACGGGGTTTCCAAGACTGAAGGTTATGTCGCCAGAAGCACGAATGCAAAAAGTGGATCCCAGACTAGAAGATATTATATTATATTATACTTATATTATAAATACTCATTTAAAGTAAATGGATTCGTTTTTATTGTATAGTATCCAATTTAAACACAAATGGGTGTTGAATCTTGCAAAATCGTGTGTTCCGTGCAAATGAGTTTTAAGGGGGGATTATTGAATTCATTTCGTCAGTCCAAAGGCCATGATATTTTAATAGGAAAGAGCGGAGATGGTTTTACGACAGGTCAGCGAATGGTGGATTTCCTATTAATCAGATAGCTCGTTTCTAAATTGCATCTTCCAGATAGCACACTCGCTCTTGAAGATGTCTAGAAGACCTCCTAGTGTCTAGAAAACGAGTTCTAGACCAATTGTGATAACAGGGAGGTGACAAGAGAATGCTCGAAGGACACAGAGATATTACTTTTAATACAGAAGTAATGTGGTCACTCTAAACAAACCTAGTCAAACATCAATAGTTTATCAATTTTAGTAGTTACAATTAACTAAAAGGCTCTTATGTAAAAGGTATTGAAAATTGCACAAATTCCCCAAATTTCGGAAAGATCCCAGTACGTCTTGGAAAAGTTCATTTTTTACTCCGAATTACTAATAATTATTTTAAACTGAAAAACCTTACTTTTTCAGAATTGTGATTGGACAAATGTAATTGCAGTGAGATTGATATTACGACAACCATCCCCAGTGTGGAATGATTTTAAAATTGAAAATCTGAAAATATTTGATGAAGAAAGAGATAAAAGAATTGTAGCTTATGGACAAAATGGGGACGAAGAAATTGATTCACTACAAGAGGTATAGTTTTACTTAGTTACTATTATTTGGATTATTTTATTTATGTATATTTTTTATGATATTATTTTTTTTATTATATATGAATAGGATGATTCTCCTACGCTGAAAATAGTCAAAGATAAAACATTATATATGATGAAAAGAGATTTTGATGTTTCATGGGTAAGACTGATATGAAACAAATTTTTATTGATGGAAATTGGATGTTAATGTTTATCATTTTTTTTTCTTTCAGACTCGAAGTGAATATGAATTTTATCAATTTCATTAAAGCCTTTAAAAGTGGTGTAAATAAATTTTTTATAACAATCATTGATTATTATTATTTTAATAACAGTAGTCAGTTAAAAATAAAAATATTTTTACAAAGAGTATTTTTTAAAAACCGAGAAGGAACGGATCAAATTGGAATGGTCTCGTTAAATAGAGATTTTTTTTTAATATTAAATCAATTGAAAGGAAAAAAGAGATTAGATATCCCGTTATTCAATGTGAAAGAAAGTATTCAGTAGTAAATATTAAAGACTTGAAACTAAAATAAAATTGATAATGATGTCGTTTTAGCACAAATTTCCCAAATTTATACAATTAAAGCCTATATGGATCAGGGTCTTTTGCTTTTGCAGTGTGCATATACAAAATTTCGTACAAATTGATTTAACGGTCTACTATTAATAATTCGATTTTTTGAGCCCCTCATTAAAAAAAAATAATTTCATCTCTTTTTAAATATGAACCTGTTAATTAATGTTTAATGTTTCACTTATCTTGGGTTTTGGTTTTAAAATTTTTTATAATTTTAATTTTTTAAGAACCCCCGCCCACCTAATTTAATTTTGGGTTCGATTTCAACGAAAATCGAATCTGCTCTTGTTCTCACCTCAAAAAACTAAATGTGAAATTTCGTTTTGATATTCACATTAGTTTTTGAGCTAGAGCGTCCCAAAATTTGCCAACACAAGTAGTAAATAACGACTTAATCTAATAAAGGAGATTTTCACATAATAATTAATATCTCGAAAAATAATTAAAAAAACAAAGCAAATAAACAACATTTTTTTCATGCACGATACTTGGGCATAAAAACTAATTAAATTTTGAGCTTTCTTGTTTCAGAATTTAACGTACGAAAATCAGAAGAAAATCGAATTTTCGTATGGGAGTCCAATGAATGTAATCAATTAGCATATTTGTGTTTTCATCTCTGTCCCAAGTTTCAACAATCTAGCTGAAACCATTTGGTGACAAAAAATTGCAAAATTGTAAAAATTTGCCGAACTTGAAGCGACTAGGGATGGTTCCCGAAATCCCGTTGATTTTTTCGATCGAGAAAAATCTCGGGAAATTGCGGAAGTTTTAAAAAGATAATTAGTTGTTTACATTTTAATGAATTAATTACTATTTAGTACTTAGTACAATCCATAATTAAATTTGTATTAAAATCGATAGTTTGTGACAAATCGGGTAATCTGGCACCTATTAACAAATAATTAAATTTTAGTTTTCACTTTTCCCCTTTCACAAGATATTTTAAATTTATTCTAGTTATTACACTATTTAAAATTTTGGCATTCTAGTGTCCTTGAATTATCATTATAAATAGTTAATTTAGCTCATAAATTTTACACCTTCATTTTAGATGCCAAAGAAGAGAAGTTTTGTTTTTCGATTTCCAAATTGCTAAGTAGAAATTCATCATTCTAGTCATTGTATTTTCACTCAGTGAGATTATAACATCATTAATAAAACTAAATTTTAAATATTTACAATCTTACAAACAGATAAAAAATTTGTTGCTAAAATTTTTTGAATTGATAATTTCATTTATATAATAAACAAATAAAATAATAAATAGCTTGTTTGTTTATGTTTTGAATAAAATTTAAGATTTCGGTCGCTTTTTGCTAATTTAAATTCAAATTAAAGTGAAAAAGAAAAAAAAAATGGTGAAGAATATTCTCTCTTCAATGTCATCGTTGGCTTCGTCTGCACTTATGGTCAGCTCGCCTCAATTGCCAGTTGCCATTTCAAAAACTCTCAGCAAAAGTGACGTTTTCGGGAAATTAGTCAAAGAAATATGGAACAAGGTTATCTAGTTATTTTCCTTATTTTTATTTATATAAACTATCTCCTTTGGTATAAATAAATAAATAAATCTTTATTCCTCGACCTGCTTAGAGGCACAAGTCCTCGGTGCCTAGGTCCTCCAAACATCAATACAATCTAGCTAAAATACATTAACAAATATTAATATAAATTAATTACAACAATTTAACAAATAATAAACAAGTAAAAAAAAAAAGAAAAAAAAATAGAAATGTATGCTCATTAACAAATAATATGACCATAGATTTCGATCAAAAGACAAAAAAAATTTACAAATTCCACGCAAAAACCCGGAACCAGGAGCAAACGACGCATTAGCCATCCCGGCATTTGCCATAAGTTGTTAAGGAAACCTGGTCAAACCTTAACATGGATGGTATGACCTCTCTCTCTACCTCAGCTAATCTCTTCTTGTGAGAACTAAATAAATTTTTTTACAATTCTAGGACTTTAGGACTTGACAAAATTTATAATTGATTTAATCATAGGAGGTAGAAGACTATAATCCCAAGTAGTAATAAATAAACAGACTTCCACAAATCAATGCCAGATCCTACAAATTAATATCTGAATTAACTAACTTGTAGGAACCAGACTGTATTTAAATTAATACCATTCTTCCCTATATCCTTATAATCTATATAACCATCTGAATCATCCTCATAAGAAAAATACCACCACTGGTTTCAACACCTATACTTCTAGTCCCAACACTAGATTGACTATCCCTTTCAACCATATTATTTAAAAAAAGGAAAAAATATTTTAAAAATAAACAAAATATTTACCTTAGTAACGCAGAGATTTCCTTATTCCAGCCTAATTTCAAAACCAACCCTTGCTTTTCCTATCTCTAAATGGAAAGAAGAATTAACAAAACCCCTTTCCCAAAAGAGACAAAAAAATAACTAATAAAAACCTACCAAAAAGCTTTAAATTCGCAAGACAGCTTTTTGTTTACCACCAGACTTCAAAGAGAAAATCGTATGTTGAATATCGTCTAAGTAACATGTGACATGTCTAGGTACTTACCTCATAAGTCTGTATGTTTTTGGGTTAGAACAGACGACCGAGACAACAGGTAAATAAATAACAAAATCTATATATGAAGAGTCTAAGTTCTACAGGGTAAATTTTAGACTTGAAAATAGCTTCTCGTATATGTAAATACATACCTACATACTTACAAAAAGTGATATTATGTATTAACCCATTACCTCCCACTGTCCTATTTTTAGGACACTATGTTTACTATTTTTTTTTAACAAGTAAATATTTTTCTGTGTTGTTTTTTTTGTTAACTTTATATTTTTAAACTATTTTTCTATTAAAAACAATTTTTTTTGTAGTGAAATATAATTAAGCCTTTTAAATATATTATTTTAAAATTGATGTTTTTTGTTGAGATTAGTAGAGCATTCTTTTTCATTTTAAATATCAAATAACAAATAAAACCACAAGCTTCAAAGTATTTTAAAATGATTCTAAGACCTTTACTTAATATAAAATAAATAAGAAAACGTCCAAAAAATATTTTGGAAATAAGTTACATATCATCCAAATGAGCTGTCCTATAAATATGACACTGGGGATTCGTATTAATAATTTTCCCGCGCAAATAATGTTCAAGCCTGCGCATGAGCAGATTTGTTAAGAAATTTCGTCTAAATGATTGTTTTAGAGGGGGTAATGAGTTTTCGTTAGTTGATAAGTTAACTTTGAAGAGAATACACCACGTGGCACTTTGTTATTTTGATATCGAAACCAATAAAAATCAGTGAATTAGAAGATAGATAAATGTAAGTAAAAAATATTTTGAAGTTGTTTTTTTACCAAACAGAAAAAATTGCTTTTTTTCTAATAAGCGTGTATAAAAATATATTTTTTATCTATAGATCAATGGATCCAGTGAAAAGAAAATACAAAAAGGCTTTGACGGTGGCCGAAATATTAGAATATCTTCAAGATATCGAAGATTCTTGTGATGAAGATTTGGATGATCTTGAAATAGCCATATTGCCACCAGATGAAGTGGACGAAATGACTGACATGGAAGAGGATCCTGACGACGATATGGGAGTTTTACCCGTGTCAGATGTAGCTGGTCAAATGGAATTTTCATGCACGATTGATAATGTGGAGGAACATCATGCCATTCAACTCCCATCTCGTGCTTCCAAAACAGTTACCTGGCGCAAGTGTAAGCCAGTTTATTCTGAAATGCAAAATGAGTCGTCTAATAATGCTAAACAATGTTTGGAAAATATGATTATTTACTTAAATGGAAAGTCAGCAACAGAGTTATTTGAAAATTTGTTAAGTGACGAGATTTTACAATATATTGTGCAGGAGACTGTAAACTACGCCAAAAATTATAAAAATGATTTGAACTTCAATCTAACCGTCGATGAGTTAAAAGTATTTATAGGAATTTTGTTTTTCTCCTCGTATCACCACTTGCCTCAAAGCAAACTTTATTGGTGTAGAGACGCTGACGTACACGTTCCAATTGTTCAAGAAGCAATGTCCCGAAATCGGTTTGATAAAATAAAATCCTATTTACATTTCAATGACAACTCAAGAATTGATAAGACTGATAAAGCTTTCAAAGTTAGCCCTTTTATCGCTAAAGCTAATGAATCGTTTAGAAAATTCGGGATATTCGAATCAAATGTAGCTATTGATGAAATGATCGTCAAATACTTTGGTCACCATGGAATAAAACAATTCATAAAAGGGAAGCCCGTAAGGTTTGGTTATAAGCTTTGGGCTCTGTGTGGAGTTAGCGATTATTGTTACAGCTTTTCATTGTATACTGGCAAGGATACTCAAAACTCTGTTAGTACTGGCGATGGTTTGGGCGCAAGAGTGGTAAAAATGTTGCTCGAGGTATGTACGGATCCCAGTGCACATGTGGTCTACTTTGATAAGTTTTTTAGTAGCATGCAATTGTTTATCGATTTGAAATCTAAAGGGTTCAGAGCTACGTGTACAGTACGAGATAACAGGACTAAGAAATGTCCTATCATGACAAAACAAGAAATGAAAAATAAAGACCGAGGATTTTCCGATCATCGTTTTGATAAAAATAATGAAATATTATGTGTGAAATGGCATGACAACAACGTAGTATGTCTTTTGACTAATTTCGATACTGTTGAACCTTTTGTAAAAACTAATAGGTATTCTAAGAAAGAAAAGAGCAAAGTGGCTGTGAATCAGCCAAAACTTATCCATAATTATAATAAAAATATGGGAGGCGTCGATAAGCATGATTGGTTGATTTCTAAATATCCAATTCGTTTTAGAGGTAAGAAATGGTATTGGCCTCTAGTCATTAGAATTTTGGATATGTCCCTAGTGAATGCATGGATTATTTACAATCAAGTAAATAAAGATGATACAATCCCTCTTCTGGATTTTAGAAGAAGGGTTTGTTTTTCTTGGATGAAAAAAACTGAATCTATGGCGAATAAACCAACTCCGGGGACTTCTGAAGTTCTTTTACAACCTGTCAGGTTTGATAATATGGTCCATTATATGATGAAGAGAAACAAACAGCGGCGGTGCCAAGGGCAAGGTTGTACAAAAAAACCCCTAACTTTTTGTAAAAAATGTGAAAAGACACTTTGCAGTGATTGTTTTGTATCTTATCACACGAAATAAGCTTCTACGATTTTATTCTTAAACTATTTGTAATTTAATTTTAAAATAAAGTTGATTTTCTTAAAATTATTATCTTTCTTGATTTCTTATCATGAAACCCCAATGTCATATATATAGGACAGGCTGATTCACCTATAAGAAATAAAAAATAATTTTTTTTTATTTCAAATTATTTCTTTTTAATGTATTAAAAATTAGATTTGATGACCTGAATAAAAAATTCCAATTTTTTCGATGCTTGGGAAGTAATGGGTTAAGTACTATTAGTATTTGATTATGTTTTATCCAGGCTAGATAATTAATATAAAATTCTTATAAAGAGACAATATTAAATTTTTCTTTCAGATCGGTGTCTTATTGTTGTTCTAGAACATTCAATCAGAAAGTTCGCAAGTAAAACATTTATTTCTAATGAAAATTGAGTCAAAAATAGACCAAAATGCTGATTATTTTTTCGAAAATCTTGAAATCTAGTTGCAGATTCAAAATTTAAAATTAGCACTTTTATTTTTCGAAAACTTCACACTAGATTTTCACATTTCTTATTTTAGAGAAAAAAAATCATCAGCCCAAATTGTTGTGTGTTTTAAAGTATCTACATTTAAATCTCAATGTTTTAAGGAATTTTATGGCTTGGTTGGTTGGACAACAGTCGTTTAAATCGAATGGGATTAAAGAATGATATGATAAATGATAATTTATTTTTTAAAAGGGTCACGGATATAATAATCCCTGACTATTCATTATCTATTAACATGTAAGAACGTTCAAAGATCCAAAAGACAAGTCCTGACAAGTTTTAGTCCTGGAGAGAAATTATCAATTAGCTCTGATTGTTCTAGAAAACCCCAATTCCTTGTCTCCTTGAACTAGAATGATAACTTATAGACTTAGTGTCGTAGCATATAAATTACTGAAATAATAAATAGTACCTGAAGCACCGAGCGATCCTCGGTAACATTTTGCTTTAGTTAAAAGCTATATATTAATATTATTTTTAATTTAAAATTCTGATAAAAAGGTCGATTTTTATTTGGATTCAGAATTAAATAAATGAATCCAGGGAATAAGACACACATAACCATAGAGAGAGAGAGGGAGAGAGAAATATGTATTATAAAACTTGTAAATAATTTGTTAACACAAATAAGCTAAAACAAAAATTGAAAATAAAAATAAAAGACCAAGTTGGTATTTTTAATTAAAAATAATAATGAGTATATTAAAGTTTGAATTTTTATTTAAATGACACATAATTAATTATGTGTGATTAATAGAAATTCAAACTTAATCATAAAAATAAAGCTTCAACAGCTTCATTAATAATGAGTATATTTTTAAAGAAATTACGGATATTTGTATTAATGTCTAATAGAACTAATTTTTTATACCCAGCTTCGTGACTTGGTTTTATTTAAGGAGAAGAAGACACAATCAATGAAGCTGTTAATATCGAAACCACTCCAGTTGCCTCATCCACGTGGTCTCATTATTTTCACTCGAGGGTGCAAAACATCCTCTTCTCACCGATCTGGATCGAACCCTATTTCATTTGAACACCCAGTTAGTATTATATTATTAAATTATAAATAATTATTTATGAAATTTGAGATTTGCTTGAAAATTTTAGTGATTGACAAATCTTTTGTCCACAAAGAGAAACAAAGAGGTTGTCCTCTGCTTGATGCAAATAAACATACACACATATATATCAAGATGATATATCTGTATATATATTATTTATTTGTTTTAGACTATAGTTTCGAAGACTTGGTCTTCATCATCAGTCTTTCTTCAATTATAAATATTTTTCATGAAGTCAATATCATATGGATATTGAAAACTTGGTGTTCTTTCGTCACTG
>JALMQS010000048.1:1303023-1331731 GCA_024734495.1 Forficula auricularia | reverse complement strand
CTCTCTCTCTCTGATCGATTCCATCTCGAAAAACGTGACGGCCAATTAATGGTAATTTCTAAAACGGGTCCCTTGTGGTTTTGAGGCTGTTACAGTAATTACTTTTAGAACCGAGATGGGGTTCTTATTTTATTTGCATAATTGTAATACAGGCTATATATACGCTTTTAATAAATTCTCTGGATATTTATTTATTCCACAACGCTCCATTGTTCGTGGGTGAAATTTCGCCGGAACATAGTCAACTTAACAAAAAACAGTATTCAAGCTTTTAATACATTAACCCCCCCCCCCCCCCCCTAAAAAAAAGAAACATTGCAAAGTTCATCTTTATTAAAGATTAACAATATATCATCCAGATGAATCCTTTTTTTATAATAATCTACTGAGGATGTTATTCCATCTCAACAAAATATTAGCATTTCTAAATAGAGAATTCATGTCATTTTATTTAACGTTCAACTTTTAATTGTATAAAATGCATAGATAAATGAGTGAAATTAATATATTCATTCTTCCATTCTAGTTCACATAAAAATGTCTAAATAAAGAAAGATTCAGTATATCAAAAAATATGCTCTTGTGTTTTATAAACTTTTAAAACTTTCTGTTTATATTAAAACACAAACCGGTATCTGATTTCAAAGATGATGAAGCCAGAGTTTATTTATTCCCTGATGGACGAAAATTTAATTTAATTTATTAAAACAACTGTTGGAAACTTAAATAAAAATGTGCCTTTGAATTTTCTCCAAAGGTAAATTACCGTTCTGTCAAATCAAATTAATATCTCACCTAGCTGGGAGATTAAGTACTATAGTAATTTATCAAAATTCTACCTTAACTTTTAGTTTATAATTATATTTCGATGGCTTCCTATTTATATTGAGGAAAAGTATTGATAATTATAATTACAACTTTCCCAATAACAGCTATATTCTTCCTTGTTATGAAAAAGCATAACACGCACAACAATCTTTAATTTACAAAGAGAAACAAAGAGGTTGTCCTCTGCTTGATGCAAATAAACATACACACATATATATCAAGATGATATATCTGTATATATATTATTTATTTGTTTGAGACTATAGTTTCAAAGACTTGGTCTTCATCATCATATTTTTCTTCGATTCGTTTTCGTCGACTCATTCATCTATCGTAGAAGTGGGGTCTGAGATAAACATCAAACCATATATATCTGGTATGGAAATTGTCTTCAGGCCCGGATCGAATAGGTGCGGGGCCCGATTGGATTTTTTTTGCGGGGCCCTCTTTATATATTAAATATTTAAATAAAATTAAAATTCCATATATATATACCATATATAAATATATCAAATGTCATGGATCACCAGATAGGAAAATTTCTACATAAATTAAAATCATATGGATATTGGCTCCATGAAAAACATTTATAATTGAAGAAAGACTGATGATGAAGACCAAGTCTTCGAAACTATAGTCTCAAACAAATAAATAATATATATATACAGATATATCATCTTGATATATATGTGTGTATGTTTA
This sequence comes from Forficula auricularia, assembly GCA_024734495.1. Taxonomy (NCBI): domain Eukaryota; kingdom Metazoa; phylum Arthropoda; class Insecta; order Dermaptera; family Forficulidae; genus Forficula; species Forficula auricularia. The sequence goes on along the minus strand of JALMQS010000048.1, from coordinate 1,330,201 downwards.
TTTGCATCAAGCAGAGGACAACCTCTTTGTTTCTCTTTGTGAATCAACAACTCTGCTACTCTCGGCAAAACAAAAACTTTTCAATTAAATCTTTTGTCATCAAAATCGTATGCTCTAGAAAACTGTCATATCGGTGTTACACATTTTAATAGATTTTTTTTAGTGAATTTCAGCACATTAGGTACCAATTTTCAAGAACTTGATATATCACGATTATATATATATATATATATAATAATAATGTAAAACTCTCAAACCCACGCGGAGAAACCCGAAAAACCTCTAATGATATATGTTAATGTTAGATGAACGCGAAAGTTAAAACTTTTTATCAGGTCACTGCCCTATTTTGGTGCAATTGGGACCTGATTCGTTTTGATACTGAACCAAGAGTTGAAAAAAGATAGGACCCAGCCGGGAACGATCCGGCATCCTCTGCGTTAAGCCCGCAAATGCCTTTTCCATTTAAGCGATGGGTCCTCAACCAGGTCATATAATCAAATTTTATTTATATTCAACTCTTCAGTTCAGGCGCGTATTCAACTATTTTCCTAATAGTATGGTTCTTATAAATTTACTATAAAGCCCATCTGTCTGATTCTTTGGGGAATCGAAACAGATGAATTTTGTTCGAATATTCAATAATAAATTTTATTTTGAATGTTTAATGTTAACGTTAGATGAACGCGAAAGTTAAAACTATTTTCAACTCTTGGTTCAGTATCAAAACGAATCAGGTTCCATTTGCACCAAAATAGGGCAGTGACCTGATAAAAAGTTTTAACTTTCGCGTTCATCTAACGTTAACATTAAACATTCAAAATAAAATTTATTATTGAATATTCGAACAAAATTCATCTGATTCTTTGGGGAATCGAAACATGAATTTTGTTCAGATATCTAACGTTAACATATATATATATACACTAGCTGTACCCGGCGTGCCTCCGGCACGCCTGTCCCAGCTAGGCCCTCCGGGCGGGTTGCCCTGGCGGGCGGCGTCTCGGAATGAAAGTATGAGGTGTCCAAAATTGATTACCTTTTATGTAAATTGTTTTTTTTTTTTATATATATATATATATATAGCTGACCCGGCCACGCGTTGCTGTGGCTAAAGTTTTTGTTATATTACATTATAGTAAACAATCTAAGAGGAACGATAAGAGAACATCAGTCACGGAGTCCACTATGCTTTTTCACACAGATAGTATTTGTAAAAAAATATGGTGATCTCCTTATTTGACTTTCTACTACTATAACCCTTTAGTACAATGAAATTATTTACGAACAAAGACGAAAATGTTGATGTTGGTATACAAATTCACTGGATTGAGATTTGAAGGGGAAGTACGTTGAACACAATTAATTAAAATGTTCTTACACTTGATATTAAGCAGAAATCAATACAAAATAAAAATTTATCAGATTTATTATTTCCATTTAATTTTATAACAAATAAGTATATTACAGTATAATACAGTAAATAACATGTGACGCTTAAACTCATGAATGAGGTAGGCAAGGCTTAAACTTTTAAACATTAATATCTATTTTTTTGAATTATAAATACTTTCAATTTCAATTTAATTTAACACCAATCGGTGCACAATGTTTTTGGTTAACCTGTCTTTAGCTAACACAAATAGATTCGAAGGTTTCCCAACACGTGAACACGCAACATATAGTTGCCCATGAGAAAAACATGTATTTTCCAAATCTAAACCACAAATGGCCATTGTTTGACCTTGAGATTTATTTATAGACATGGCGAAAGCTAAACGAATTGGAAACTGTAGCCTTTTGAAGGGTATGGTAGAATCTGATAGTATCATCGGAATACGTGGCAGCAGGACCATTTTTCCTTTAAACTTCCCAGCCAAAATGGTTGCTTCAAGAATGTTTCCGGTGATCTTTTTGATGACCAAACGCGTACCGTTACATAATTGAGGTGGATTCAAATTACGGAGGAGAATAATAGGGGAACCAATCTTTAATCGAAGATTATGTGGTGGCATTCCAGGGATATCTAATGAATTTAAAAATTCAATCGGAAAATTTACACTTTCATTTTCATCAACAACAGTATCGATTGATTTAAAAGACATCAGATCGCCTGGTAACAACTGTTGTATCTGGAAGTTAATTTCGTCAACATCAACGTTTTTGGCTGCCAAAATCGCCCGTTGACTGAGCCATTCATGATTCAAATAATTATTCTGTATATCCGGGAAAATACTCTGAATCAATTCATTTTTATCCTGAACAACAGTGCAAAAATTGTCTGGTAGTTTAATGCATCGCGTATTTGGTTGCAGTTCTATTTTACCGTTCCCAATATCTAGTAGTTGTTCGGAAAATATTTGTGCTGATGGATCATTTTGCAATTGTACTCGAATATTTATGGTCAATCGAAGTGTTTCAACACTTCGCCATAAGAATGATTGTTTCAAACATGCATTAATCTCATCCGCGAAAGTAGAGCGAGGTATAACCGGTAAGGTCTGCCGGAAGTCACCAGACAAAAGTAAGTTGCCCCAAATGACGTCATTTGGAAGCAAGAATTAAATTTGCGTATCTTACGCAAAAATAATTTGGAATCATCTGAATTGCCAGTAAGAAGGGATAATAAAGGCTCCGGCGGAGCGGGTAGAGGTGACAGCACAACTTTTCCTGATGCGCAGCACATGCCGGCTGCTTCATTCCGAAATTTCAATGCCTGACAATATTGACATACTTTATCCATTCCACCGATAGCAATTTTTGAATGCGCTGAGTAGTTAATATCTGGTGCATATTCAAAGGCAAGCCGAACGAATGATGCACGTGTTAATGAGCGGCTGATCCGTTGCCTTTGTCGATCTAGTACTCGTACTGTAGCTATGTTTCGTTCTCGTGCCGCTCTTGTTCTCGTAATATTCTGTTGCAGACGTTCGTCACGCTGTTCTTGAGATTCTTGTGCACGACTTTCTGCAGTCCTGATTCTTTGAGCTGCATTTCTTGTTTCGATTTGTTCTGGTAATTGCTGAGCTCTTTCAACACGTTTGCGTCGTGACCCTTTGCTGCTCGCGTTGTTGAGGTTAGATTTTTTCGGTGGCATTTGACTGAAAATAATAATTTAATCGTTTAAATATTGGAAAGATGAACTGAAAAAAATGTTATCATAGCACATTGAAATAATAAGTGTAAAATAATTTTCAATGAGGGTTAAATAAAAATAATATAAAAATTTTTGTACAATTATTGAAAAAGTGTGGGGAGCTTTGTGCCATTTTCTCATTGATATATTAATTAACTTTTATAAAACTATGTGATATTACTTACATGTATAAATTGAAATTATTGTTCCTAAATATTTTTTAATAGAGATTAAATAAAAACAATAAAAAAAAATATTTGTACAACTATTGAAAAAGTGTGGGAAATTGTGTATCATTTTTGCATTGACATTTTAAATAAATTTTAATATTATGTGATAATACTTACATACATATATTCAAATTAAATTATAAAGTTTTGATCAATGAAGCACAAATAAGTAAAAAACAGGATTAATTTCACTGTATTATCTTCATTATAATATGAATGCAATTTACACTTCAGTCTAAGTAACACGTGGCCGGCTATGCTAACACCAAAAATTTAAAAAGTGGAAATAATTGAATTATACGGTATTTCGTTCACTACAAAATAAATTTAATTAATTTTATAGCGTCAACAACACGGGGTAATTATGCTGTTAAAATGTAGCTTATATGACACGTTCGTAGATTTACCATAGCAGCGCCCTCTACTCAACCCAGTCGAAAGGTATCGACATCTGTTAGAATCATTTGGAGTTAACAGATAATTGTGACTGTCAAATAATAACAGACAAATAATTAGCAATAAATTAAAATTGCGACTATAATTTGAGATTTAAACTATCCTACCTCTCAAGTTGGATCGAACTGCACATGGTGTGCGAATTTTATTATAATCGGTTCAGTGGTTTAGGAGTCCATTGAGGATAAACATTGGGACACGAGATTTATATATATTAAGATATATTTTATTTTCTATATTTTCCATCCTAGATAGCCCGAAATGTTTATATTAATATATTAAATGTTTGAGAACTGAAACATTTTGGATCTCTCTAGCTTTAGAACTTCCGATTCAAAATTTCCGAAAATATCATTTTTTGAATGATTTTATTAAGATTTTAAGGCGATGTCATAATATAGGTATAAATGAACAATCTATATTATATAAAAAAAAATTACAACTGGTTGTCATCTATTAGATCAAAGATGGAATGGATTATTTTTTATTAAATGTCCGAGAGATTGTTTTTATCCCCCTCGCAGTAATCGAACCATAGTGCCAAAATAAGCAATTCGGATCAACAAATAACGGTTCTGATATCTTCTTCTTTTAAGTGCCATATCAGGTCTCCCTGGCGTTTTGGATCCTCTCCACATATACCTGTGCTGAGTGTGTTTAGCTGCTTTTATACAGATATACGGGACATACTTTTTAACGCTGGTTCCGAACGGCAAGTTTGGAGAGGTTGCTAGGCAATTATACTCTTGGTAGGTTGCCATTGCTTTCCAAGAGAAGCCGACTTCAAATATTTGATCTTCCGAGACCCAGTCTCGAACCAGCGAACTTCGAGTCAGCGACCCGACACTCTAGTCACTGACCCACAGTCGCCTCTTTTTCTGATATATAATTAAAAATAATCCAATCTCGGGACATTCTTAGAAATTTAAAGTTTATTTCTATCGCCAATTTGAACTCAAATTTTCCTTTTATATTAAAGTATATGTTTAATTACTAGGGTGTCTCTAGCATACCGAGTCTTGAAAATGATTTCACTTTTGTATTATTTAATAAATGTGCCGGTGATTAATTCTTTCATTAGAATCTGTTTGAGGAAAATATCTAAAAAGTGCTCGGAAGAATCATGTCTTTCTTTGAACTAAGGCATTGCAGGATTAGGAAATACAAGTTCAGACCTGCTTCAGAGATTAATTTTCAAATTTCTATTATTCTAAGGATGACCTTTTACCCTTTGCACGTGGACTAAAACGATACTGGTTATATAAAGAGAGAATATTCAATTGGACTTTATTAAATTTCAGATACAAATTAAAAAAAGTAATTATTGCAGTTCTAGCCAGTGAGCGTTCCGAGTTTTTTTTTTACTTTTTTATACATTTTAAAAATGAAATACTTTCTAGCTCCGGGTGTGTCTTTTGGGTGCCAATTCGGAACTTGGCGTACCCTTGGCCTTGATGCTTAAGGTATCTCCTTTGGTTGACGAATTGGTGTTACATGACGAGAAGGAGGACCCTCTTGGAACGGCAATTGATTTGTCCCATATCGATACACCAGTCCGATTATATAGCCATTGTGGCTCACATGAACTCGAATGTGCATTACAAGTAAGCAATAATGTTTATATTTATAATTTTCTCACTTTTTATCTAAGAAAGATTTTACACTCTAAAAATTTTTTGAGTATCTAATCAGTCTTAAAAGATTGAAAAATCAATTGTTATAAGATTTATGTTATAATAAAGATAAAAATAATACATAAAATTAAAAACCTAATTAAAATTTGCATAGAAATCGATTGAAGCTCGATGATATTGATCTTACATCCATTTTTTTTTTTTGACATTATTCTATCAAAAATAAAACATAATTTCTCAAAAATCTGAAGTTTAAAATTTTTCATTCATATTTTTATTTTACCATACAAGGTGTATCGTAAGCGTGAATTAATAGTGTGTTTTTTTTGCTTCGTTTTTTCGAAATATCTCAAAAACGGATGAAACTATTTTGATTTAAAAAATTGATTGAAACCATAGAGTTTTGGTCTACAAAAAAGCCTTATAGAGTGAACATCAAAAAAATTATATCTTAGGAGATATTATTTTTTCAAAATGTCTGTTAGTACGTTAATTTTAGTTCGTCACCAAAATTTATGTACACTCTAGCTCATAAAAGAGTGTGAATATCAAAATGAAATTTCACTTGTAGTTTTTTTTGTATTGAGATCAAGAACTCTCTCTCACAGTGTCATTTTAAAGAAAAAATATTTTTTTAAAAATTAAGCATAATTCTACTTAAAATGTACAAAATTAGAATACTCACACTCATGATAAAAATATTTCTTATTTTTGAGACCACGGTAAAATTCGACATCACAAAATAATCATTCAATTAAAATTATAATACGATTTTTGATTTCGAAGAAAATTAATGCACATAAGTTATAAATTTAAAGATTTTATATTTTATTTAGTTTTGGAGTTACAATGCTCTGACACAACAGACAGACTTGTAGTGACACTAAATAGGTTCCTTTTTAATTTTAAACTGAATTTTAATAAAGAGAAACAATGAGGTTGTCCTATGTTTGATACACACACACAACATACACACATTAAATATAATATTTATTTAAGTAAAAAAAAATCGGATTATAAGTAAATCAAATTATTTTAAAGATCGTTACAATTTACTTTTCATTTACTATAATAATTTAATTTTATTAAAGTTCACCAAGTTATGTTATGAGATCTTCACTTTTTAAGCCCAGATAAATCTAAATTAATAAAGAGACCGTAAACTCACGATTGTTACTAATAATTTTATTTCTTCTAGGGTTCCTCTATAGTAGTTCTTACTGGAGGATTTCCCGGATGTCATAAAAAAGAAAACAATGAACTTTTCAACAAAAACGTACATTGGGTCACAGAACAAATTGAGGCCATTTGTCATTATGCGCCATGTGTAAGTAAAAAAATTGGACTGAACAGAAGATGAGATGCCCTCCTGTCAAAAAACAACATGACCGCCAGGAGACCATCTGATTTAGTGATATTAAAATTTAATTTTTCCCAAAATAGTAGAAATTGACTGGTAACTTGATTGTTTGCTAGTCAATTCGCGAGATGTTATGGATCATTTTTTAACATGCCAGAAGTGTTGTATTCACCCAGTTGAAATCGAACCCAACTGTAAAAAAGCAAACCAGACTATTGGTTGACCTTCGAAGTGAATCCATCTGTCATAAATATGGTTTGGGTGTATATTATAACTGATCAGTTATCACTTGTCTCGAATATGGCTCTCATCTGTGGAGGGGTGCCTCCAAGCATTCTCTTGCTACACTGGATGCAATTCGGAAGCGAGCAATTAAACTAATAGGAGACCCGGCTCTAACCAACTCACTCGACTCTCTGGCTCACCGAAGAACCGTTTCTGCCCTTTCCCTGAACTACAGATACTATCACGGTGTCTGTTCAGTCGAGCTGAAATCAATTATCCCCCTAATGCCCTCTTTACGAGAAACACGCGGTTTTCTAAAGCTCAGCATCCCTTCGCTGTCAAATTGGATAAAAGTCGAACAAGCGCTTTCGCCAACTCTTTTATCCCTATGACCTCCAGAGACTGGAACTCGCTCCCTGCCACCATCTTTCCCGCGACTTATAACCTTCAGCTATTTAAGACCCGTATCCACAGATACCTTCGACCCCCGCCCAACCCATAAAATTCTTTCTTCTTCTTTTCACGATGGAGGGGCCAACCCAGGCCTTTTTGGTGTAAATATTTGATTTTTTTTAATTGAAAAAAACTTCATCTAACATTTCATCTGGGAAATGTAGAATTAGTTTTTTTTATTATAATTCGAATTATCATTGAGTTAAAAACAAGCACAGAATATGAATGATAGAAGAGGCTTTTTAATCAATTAATAAAACTTTAATGTTTTAATTTTTCCAAATGTATCTCAACAACTATGGTCTCAGAGCATCATATAAATAAATAAAAAAATATAAGAAAACTATCACTATTTTTGGAATTAACATGTCCAATATACCCAGAAAGATGTTAGTGTTATTATGTCAGATAGGTTCAATTCGGAGGGTAGCCAATTGCTACCTGTCTAGCTATTGTCTGGATTAATTATTGGCACTTAGGTTAAATTCCCAATGGGGTTGTATTTAATTTGCTCCCCATGTCAACGTAGTAAAAATTATATTAATGAGATAGTTTATAACGGAAATTAAGGATAATTCTTTGAGTAATTACCTATTTTATTTTTTCCACCCACGTTTCGTCGACTTTGCCGACTTCTTCAGGGAGACCTAGGCAAATTCGACGAAAGGTTGGTGGAAAAATAAAATAATTACACAAAAAACTTTTCCTTAATTTTGGTTATATACTTTCCCATTAATTCTCTTGCTACACTGGATGCAATTCAGAAGCGAGCAATTAAACTAATAGGAGACCCGGCTCTAACCAACTCACTCGACTCCCTGGCTCACCGAAGAACCGTTTCTGCCCTTTCCCTGTACTACAGATACTATCACGGTGTCTGTTCAGTCGAGCTGAAATCAATTATCCCCCTAATGCCCTCTTTGCGAGAAACACGCGGTTTTCAAACGCTCAGCACCCCTTCGCTGTCAAATTGGTTAAAAGTCGAACAAGCGCTTTCGCCAACTATTTTGTCCCTATGACCTCCAGAGACTGGAACTCGCTCCCTGCCACCATCTTTCCCGCGACTTATAACGTTCAGCTATTTAAGACCCAGATCCACAGATACCTTCGACCCCCGCCCAACCCATAAAATTCTTTCTTCTTCTTTTCACGATGGAGGGGCCAACCCAGGCCTTTAGGGGTTGCACCTTTTTGGTGTAATTCCTTCTCTCATCATTATCATAAAAAAAATTACACATTATGGACGAAAATGATAATAAGATTAAAAATTATATATAACAACTCTGGTTCAGTTAAAAATAATCTCGTGATTTTTCATAAAATTAATTAATTAATTAATTAACTGAATTTAGTATGTAGCTATTTATATTGAAAATTAATTTTAAGGCTCATATTGCAATTACAACGCAACCTATAAATTCGTTAGTGCCTCATGCTACGGAAGTGATGAAGAGAATGAAATGCTATGCCCCGAGACGTTTGTATGGGATTACTGCTATCGATAGTATAAGGACTTCTACTTTCTATAGTGAAACAATTGGAGAAACTCCTGAAAATGTATATGTGCCCGTCATTGGTGGTACAAACAATGGCCTAACTATTATACCACTCTTTAGTCTTGCAACACCATATGCCAAACTAACTAAGGTAAATATTCTACATAATTTTATATTAATTATTGACTTCGTCATTTAATTAACCATTTCTTTATATGAAATATTGTTAAATATTAATGCTTGTCCTAAATTAGATGCTAGAGTTTCGGCTTTTATGCTTAATTATAAGTTATGTTACAAGCTACTTCACTTCAGATGCTGAGTAGCAGAAGTTTTCAAAGTTTTAGATTCCATATCAATTTCTGCGAGAAAATGAAAATATAAAATCTATAACATTAAAAATATACGTAACATTGGATCAATAGAAAACATTTTTTCTTGTTTCAGGGTTGTTTGTTTTTTGATCTAAAAGTTTTTCATTAAAATAAAATTAAAATTTACGATTGGATGGAAGGCAGTCCAGAAATAAATAACAGACTATATCCAATAAAAGAATATTTATTGGAAATGTTTTCCACTTATAATATTTTGAAACCGACGTCTCGGAGGATTTCCCCTCCTTCTTCAGGGTTCAAATCGGTCAATGAAGGAAGTATTTTGTAATCCTCAATCCTGCCTTCTTTTTCAGTGTTTGTTGGTGTGGAGAATTTTTTTAAACTTTCCAACATCAATAGAACAGAGTGTAATGAATTATATTACATTAGATATTATTCAAGAAAAGGGTTATTTTAAGACATCCGATATCTTCCCTGTATTCAGATTAAGTAAAAGAGTCTATAGAATAAATGATTAGACGGAACTTTTATTCAGAAACTATCAAAACTACACCGTTGAACTCTACATGACTGTTCTTCATTTTTTTCATCTAAATTTTTTATCTATTTTGATGAACCTATTTCAAAAAAAAAAAAAATACTTTTTATTCTTTCATACTCTCTTGAGTTGATCAATATTAAGGTTAATTTGATCTTCGGAACTCCATTGAGAAAGAGAAACTATAAAGAAATGAACCGAAATATTGGTCTTGGTTATTCAGAGTCCTCTCTTAACACAGATTTTCTATTTATTTTGCATAACTCATTCGATGGCGATTTTTTGAATCGAAAGTACGCAGCAAGCGATTGTGGAACTTCATCTCAAATATTTAAAAAAAGTTAAAATTGAGGTGTGTAAATGAAAAACAGAGAGTCGTTTTGTGATTATCTCTGTAAAGGTTTGCTAGAAACATTGAACGATTCAAATTTTTTACTTTCACATTTATATTCTATAGAATATAGACATGTGAAGTATTGCGATGTCCTGTCTGGGCCCTGACTCTTTGAGAGCTTGTATCTCAGAGATGAAAAAAGTTAATTTCATTTTGTAACTTAATTCAAGGTGGAAAGAATCGATGCCCTTAATAGTTGGAAACCGGATTTTTCAGAATATCAAAGGCCTCATTGTTTGTCACCATATTTCCTGAATTCGCTATACTAGACCTTAATATAGAGAAGATATTGGTTGGTAATTACCCTCTGGAGTACCCGATCCGTCAGTGAAAATCTCCATCGACTTTTATATTTTTTACATAATATTTTGACCAACAAGACGAAAATCTCTAAACTATTTTTAAAATGTTGATAATTTGATATCATCTAGTTCTTTTTTGAATAGTATAACTCAAAGTGAGTAGAATATTATTGATTAAAAAATTGTATACCATATAATTATATATTAATTGTATTTATATAAAAAATAATTTGTAATGATCTTGATTGTAATGATGACCAAATCCCATTTTAATTAATTACAGACCCTGAAGAAGGAGGGAATAGCCTCCGAAACGTCGGTTTTATGAATAAAAAGATAGTGTAAATTATCTTCTTCTTTTTTTGGACTGCCTCATCGATATCCACACTTAGTATAACACAATTTTCTCTTAATATTTTACCTAGAGCCAAATCAGTGATCTCACAGCTGCTGTCCAATGCTCTCCAATTGATGTCTTTGAAGGAAGAACAGAAACTCATAGACCAGGAGAACTTGCTCCTGCATTTGGTGCCGCTCGTTTTATCATCTCAATGATTAGAGGAATAATTGGACAACCGGATATCTTTGAGACTGCATATACAGAATCGGATCATGTGCCAACATGTACTTATTTTGCTGGACCATTGCAATTAGGGATAGATGGAGTTGAGCGTCGACTAGATATACCAAAAAAACTTAGCTCTTTTGAAGAAGGCATTTTGAAAGTTGCTATTCAAGAAATTCAGGTAATTAAAATATTTAACTTTATATTTTCTCTAATCATGTTAACCTTGAGCCCCCCTGCAAAAAAAATATATATATATGTGAAAGTAATAAATATAGTGTATCAGGGATCTCCCGGTATGTAGAATCCGTCACAAAGTTTTGAGATTAAACTACACTTGTATTAGTTACAACTGGTGGGTGGGGTAGGGTGGGGGTGCAGGAGGCCTGGGGTGAGTATGGGGTAGAATGGGGGGTGTGTAGAGGTGTGAAGGGTGGGTGAATGAGGTGGAATGGGGTTGGAGTGGGAGATTCAGGGGTGCGTGGGGGGAGGGGGGTCCAGGGGGAGTAGCCCCTGGCTAGCAAGAAGGCCGCCGAGGGCGAACCTTGCAGCTAGTAATTTATATATACATTTATAGGTATTATTAAAGTTGTTATAGGGAAATAAGGACTATATCTTTTATGCAGATAATTTATATCTTATTGCCAACGTTTCGTCAACTTTGTTGACTTCTTCAGGGCTCAAATAGTTAACTTCCCCGCATATTTGTCATTTTTATGATTATTGTTTCTTAATAAACATATCAAGGCAAGTCATCAACATCAATCTGTTGCAATAAAATATAAATTATCTGCATAAAAGATATAGTCCTTATTTCCCTATAACAACTCTAATAATTTAATAATTTAATAATGTATATATAAATTACTAGCTGCAAGGCTCGCCCTCGGCGGCCTTCTTGCTAGCCAGGGGCTACTCACCCTGGACCCCCCCCCCCCCTTTTTCCTATAACAACTTTAATAATTTAATCGATGGATATAAATAATCAAAATAATTTATATGTATAATAATTTTTAATTTTCATTTTTTTTTTTAATATAGACTGATATTCGTCTCGGAGAATCTTTAATGAGAACCAAAACAAGACGAGAGGAATTAAGACGTAATGAAACTCCATGGAGATCAGATGAACTCTCTTCTGTATATAATCCATAAAGAAATAAAGAATAGAAAAAATAAATAAAATGATTACATTTTTTGTTTTAATATATACTTCTAAACATCCGGGATCTGTAAAATAAATTACTTTTTGATTTTTTTTGAGTTGTGCTTTTGCATGATTAACTTATTATTTATAGTTCCTCGGGAGTTGACGATTGTAGTTGTCCTTTTTTTTATACCTATAATATATCATGCTGTTAGAGTTGGTGGCTGTGATGAAACTGTATTAGAAGAAGGAGGAAGTATCTGCCAAAGTTGGATGCGCTGGGTTCAATAAAACACCCTAAATACAACGTTTCGGCCTGAATTTATTTGGCCATCTTTAGTTAATTGGGAGTTATACACAAAATGTGGTACATATATGTAATCGAACCAAGCCTTGTCAAAATTAAAAATTGTAGCTTCATGCAAATTTATAATGTGCCTCCACCCAAAGGTTCAGAATCAATAGAATATATCAGATTTAATAATCTAGAATTTTATGAATTGAATAGTAAGTTGTTTACCAAGTAAAGACTTTAATTGTTATAAAAATATTTTTGTCGAGGGTGGCGAATCTCAAAATTTATTGAGGTTTAAAAACTTTTTCTCTATGCATCAAGTTTATCAATTTCGACCCGAATGTTGTTTTTGAGCTGTGCAATTGTTGTTGGCTTATTTACATAGATTCAAAAAACCGCAAAAGAAGTAACTAATGGGGTTAAATCGCACGATCTAGGTGTCCAGTTTAAGTCACCATTACGTGAAATTAATCGTCCTGGAAATTTAGACAGCAATAGCTCAATGTAACCTTAATAACTTTAATGCACATGTACATGTGTCCACTTCGCAAATATCAAAGATGAAATAAAAACAAATTATCGTTCAGAAATTATTTACTACTGACATCTAGGCGCGACTTTTGAAAGACCCTTTTAATTGGGAAGAAAGAAGAGAATTACTTAAAATAAAAAATAGGAGAGGAAAAAAAGTGTGTTTGTGGGAGACGAGTAAAAATTTAAAATTTCGAAATTTCGACTTCGGCTCATTATAGGAAGATAATTAATCATGATAGAAATACGAGTAATTAACCGAATTTGGATTTTTGCTAGACGAAATCTAATTACCGGAAACAAATATTACACAAGACGATCTGAAAATTATATATATATATTTTTGAAAATAGATTGATTGAATTCAATGTTGATATGATGAAAATACAGTTCAAGGAAAATGAAATGTATCATACATATTCTGAATAAAATAATTGAACGGAACGCCATTTCCATCCTCAAAAACCCACCTTTCTTCACTTTTTCTGGGCTTAAAAGTGTCAACAAATGAAGTTGTATCCAGCTCCTTCTTTGTTTAAGGACAAATACTATATTGTTAAAAGAGCCAAAAAGAAGGATGTTGAATATTTTTCTCATATGTCTAGGAAATAACAGCTTTTTACAATTTAACAAAAGTATATCGTCGGTTTAGAGTGTAGAACTGCTAACTCAATTTTTTATCAAATATGGCATATTAATACCGTTCGAAAGAAAAAGAGATGCAACATCGTCCAAGTAAAACTGCTACTTAAAATTACGATCGTAAGTTGTAGAAAAAAAATCTGAAAAATATTTTTCCCCATAATAACAATATTAAATTTTAATCATAAGTTTCCTGTATTTAATTCGATTTCGAATCGAATGCAGATGATTTTTGTCAAATATTAAGTGAAAATAATATCCGAATTTATATATTTCTAACTTGAAATAGTGAATCACTATTAAATTTTGTTTGTTTTTTCTCTCCCCTGTAAAATTTCCTTGTTGTGAGTTAGCAGGTTTACTCTCTAAGGCGACGATATATATTTTGTATTGTATGTATGTATATAGGACCAGATAAGATTTGTTAAATTGTAAAGAGTTTTTTTTTCGTAAACATATGAGGAAATGACATCTATAGTTAATACATTTTATAGTACAAAATAAAGAGCCTGATGAAGCTTTAATTAAAGGCGAAACGTCCTGAAATGATAATTTGCTGAATCAACACTAAAATATATGATCCGATATCCTCTTAAAAATTTATCATTAAATAAAATTATAATTCTGAATTACGAAAAAAATGACTAAATTAAACCTCCCCATTACAATTTAAGGTCTCGGACATGAGGCTGTTTTTATTGGTGAAAATCCCCAACAATTAAAGGCGATTGTTAACAGTTTTTTTCCTATAATAATAATCATTCATTTAAAAATAACTAAGGGGCTCTGGGTCCCTTTATTTGCTCAACCTCCCTCACTTTTCAGGATCCCGAGTCATTATTATCATACACTTTTCTGGGTCAAAATCGATTGACAAAAATCAAGGGAGGAGTGACATTGTTCAAGATATATAGAATTAATAATTCAATGCGAATTCAACACCTAATATCTATTGGTGCTCGTTGAAGGGGAATATTATATTTAATCTTTTCTACATTAAACCCACAGCCATAAAACCATCTTATCAAGAAATAATTAATTAAAATGAACAACGAAGTGAATACAAAAGAATTTTTATTAACAATAACAATGTGAATATATCCAAAATTATTTTTATTACAGAAATTAATATATATGTATATATACTTTTTTTGTTTATTTTTGTTTATTTAATTATGAAATACAAATATTTCCAACATTCTTAATATTACTTAAATTTTTGAAAGAGAGAAATGGTTGTATTTATTATTTTAATTCTCATAGAAAGAAGTGAAGATGTGCAGAAAATAGTTGAATCATAGAGCAAAAATAATCATAGAATAAGGCGCGAAATTGATTTCTCTTATTTCTAGCATGGAACTTTAATAACTTTTCTTTATGACTCTTTTTGTTATCCTTTAGAATATATAATTATCACTTGTATATTTTATCAGTTTTATCTGTATAGAGACCCAATTTCAAAGTCGTTTCTTTCGGTTGGCACAAAAGGGATTTCCGAGGAAACGGATCAAAATGGTTTCCAGTTGATCTTGACGGGGAGGATTTCAATGGGGGGAAATTCACTGCGATATCTTTTTTTGGACTAAGTTGCATTATTGGACTTGACTTATTTGGACTAGATAATGTTATCGATGATCTCGTTACAATTTCTTCTTCTTCCTCTTCCTGTTCTTTCAATTTGGTTAAAGATAAATCTTTCGATTCGATTATCGGATCATCCATAGCATCGTAGGAAATATTTTTACTAAAACTGGACAAAGAATTTTTAAACTTCATTCTCTTCTCGGTGGTGTCACTTAATTGATCCTCGTCAACCTCCACTCCACTGTCAACCGTTCCTTTTCTTAATTCTACATTTAAACTAGATGTCGAACATGAAGCACTAGTATAATCTAGAGTATAGTTTTTTGGACTTAATAATTCAGATTGTTCTCTAGAACGAGAATATTCTAATTTATAGGATGCAAGACGAGAATCCAGACTCGATTGTCGTCTTGAATTTCGAGCATCGGCTGCCGATGAGGAGATCTCTTCATCATCATAATTAGTTTTCGAATCGAATGTTGTGGAACGACGCAACAATTCATCCGGACTGGATTTCTCCATCTCTTCTTTATCACGATTCCAGCTTTTATAATAGCTTAACGTTGTTGATGATAACGAGGATGATGATGGACTTCCCTCATTTTCCATTTCTAAATTAAATTTCAAATTGCTTGAATCTGAATGTAATTTGTATTTTACAAACGAAGAACTTATTTTTGAATTACTTTCTTCTTCTTCTTCATCTTTTTCTTTTTCACTGTTTAATTTTTTTAGTATTCTACTGTTAAAATAATCATCCTCATTTTTATCATCCATTGTCGATATTTTATTATCTTCATTTTTAAATCGATAATCCATTTTTTTTAAATAAGGCAATGGCGAACTAATCAACTCTTTATTTTCTTCTTCCTTTATTTTTGAATCTTCACTATTATTAAATCCACCCAAAGACAATATTTTGTTATCTTCATCGTTTATTTGGTAATCAAACATTTTAATAAATGGACTTGTTGAACTAATAGCATCTTTACTTTCAATGTTGTCAAAGATTTTTGTATCGATCAAAAAATCATGATCACCATCAACATTATCATCATTAAAACCTTCTATCTTATTGATTGTCAATTTTTCACTGTCTTCATCTTTTAATTGGTATTCTAAAGTTTTCAAAAAAGGCATTGCCGAATTAATCGCTTCTTTACTTTCTCCGTTATCATTGGCTGTTGTATTAATTAAAAAATCCGTTTTGATCTCCTCTTTGTGTTCGTCGAATTTCCATGAATACGTTTTCGGATAATCTTCATCATAATTCTTATCCGTTTGAGATTCACTATTTGGAAGACTTGTATTCATTTCAATTTTAAATTCGGATTTCATTAAATCAGATGTTTCTGTTAAGTTAATTAAATCATCATTGCTTGCTGAACATTTCTTTTTATTTTCAAAATCAAATTGAAATCCGGTTTGAGTAAATGACGGACTTGCATTTTGAGATCTGGTTCTTGGTATATTCAATTCATCGTAATTTATTATAGGCAACTCTTCGGATTTGGAAAAAAAAGTTGGCGCTCTTGGTGGATTTTCGTCCCCATCTTCATCAGAAATTTTCTTTTGACATTGTAGAATTCTTTGTAGAATTTCTGAATTTTCTTGTATAATCTGCAAAGCACGGGCACTATTTCTTCTACTTATATTATAATCCCTATTTAATGACATTTCATCTTTCATTGCAGTTTTCGAATCTAGATTTTCCAACTCTTTCTCTTGAATTAGATTAATGGTATCGATAGTAATCGTCTCGTTTGTTTCAATACCTGTTTTTCTTTGGGATTTGATCGATTCTAAAAGGGATTCTAAATAATCAAAACCGCCTTCAGATCTATATTGACCATAATTTTTTGTATCATCTTCATTTGTTACATTCTCTACATCTTTATTGGTATCTATTGTTACACATTCTAAGCTTTTAGTTTCTCTAAGATTTAACGTTTCTTCATTGTTAGCAAATTCATCTATTGGTGACGAATCAATCGTAGTTATTATTAATTTCTCTTCCTCCAATGTTGGACTTTTTAATTTTTTCAAATCTAAACCTAAATCTAAAAGAGCTTCTATGGGGCTTGAATCCGACGAGTGGTTTTCATTATCAGTTGGTAATTTAGTTTTATCTTGGACTGGAACTGATTCCGTTTTATCAATTACCGGGGACGGTGCTGCCTCTGGCGGTTTGTTGCCTTGTTCTTCTTCTTGTTGGGGTTGGGATAAAGAAATTTCATCCGTGTCACTAGCATAATCAAAACCATCACATAACTCAGTACTACTACTACTACTACTGCTACTACTATTGCTTCTTCTGTTTTTTCTACGGCTGGCTTTTACGGGTTCAGTCATTTCTTTGTCATCTTCCTTTTTACATTCACTATTGTTGTTATCTTCTTTCTCAATCTTGTCATCATCATCATCTTCAGAACTTGAAGTCATTCCAGCTGGTAAATCTTTCCATTGAAGGGTTTCGCCTCGACTTTCTTTTGGTCCCTCGGATTCTGAAAATTAATAAATATTTATTAAATGGAGCTTATAGCAAAATAATAATAAAATAACAGCAACTTATAAGCAAACTTTTAGTATTTACAAGAACTTGAAAAATGGGCTTATGATGTTATTAAATAAGTTATTTCTTACAAGGGAATAATGTTTATAACAAAATGAATAAGTTAGTTGTTGACGTTTAAATTAGGTCTTCAAATTTAATTGAGACCTAAAAATATATTTGTTCGGGCATATAGTATCAAATGATACTGATAATTTCAATGAAGAAATGTCTAAAATATCGATAAGAATCCAGGTAATTTTGTTTGTTTTCTTAGATGTATCTATCTATCTATTTTTTTAACAAAAAATATTTTAAAACAATTTTGTTTCATTTTTGTAATATTTTCAATACTCACTCACATCTTTCTTCATTGTTACTTGTATTTTATGTAAAAAAATAGCTTTTCTTGGAAAATTTTTGTTGCTGCAACTTTTTGTGACACTTTGCAATTATTTTCCCAAAGAAAACGATCGAAAATAAATTAAATCTTTTTACCTGTATTTGCATATTTAAACTTGGTCTTTGATTAAGACAAACAAAAAAACTTGGCATTTAAAGCCGTAATAAAATATTATTTAGTAATCTAAATTAGTAATTTTCTACTTAAAGAAAAATCACTTAATTTTAAACAAAAATCATCTAATTTTAGCTTTATATATATCTTTTTCAAAAGATTTATATAAAATAAACATGAGAGTTTTTAGTCTTTTTCTTAAAATTACTTACTTATATTTCACTCATATATGTATAATTGTATATGTATAATCGAAGTACCTAGGTTACACCATTTTTTTTTGAAATTGATGAGAGAAGGAGTTACACCAAAGAGGTGCATCCTCTAAAGAGAAAGTAACTAGTTATCACCTTTAGTTTTTGTGATGGTAGGCTTTCGTGGTGGTGGTATAATTCCAACAACTGTGGCACGTCGAGCTCTTCGCGTACTCAGTAAGGCTTGTTTTCCAATCAATAAATGATTCATTGCTGCTGGACTCGGAGCAGATGGACCGAGAGGCTGTCGAGCACACGCCGCTATTCAAACAAACCAACACTATGTTTACTCAAATAAATCATATCTATTATTATTGGTAATAAAATTAGAATACAAATAATTTAAAATAGGCATTAATTATTGTTAAATGATACTTAAAACTGAAATTACTTATTTTTATTAAGGGATAATGGTGTAGGTTCTTGGTGAAACATTAAATAAAGAAAAGAAAAAACTTTTTTTTTTGAAAAATGTTTTTTTGGAACTTTTTCAAATTATTTTTTTTTTTAATATAAATAAATTTTAAACATAAATAAAAGATCTGATGCTTGTTTAGCACGACTCAATATATATTTCGGTGTATAAGCCCATCTTCAAGAGTTCACAAAGGACACTCGTGTCGTGCTAAACAAGCATCCGATCTTTTATTTATGTGAAATCTACCTAGTATTTTATATTTAAAAATTTTTTTGAAAAAGTTCCAAAAAAACATTTTTCAAATTTTTTTTTTCTTTTCTTTATGAAATTACTTATATTAAGGAAGACAATTATGGCACTTTTCATAAAGTGAATAATATTGATTTTCAAGTATTCTTTTTTTATTATGTTTATACTTTATTTGGTACGCCTGGAAGGCAAGTGAGCACGACAAAGAGGCTTTACGAAAATGCGTTAGCTATAGTATTGATTGAAAACAAAATATATTAATATTTTCTTTAGAAAGGACTAAGGCTTTCAAAACACCCTCTAAGAAACTTTACAAACATACTATAGCTAATGTATCTATTAATTTTTTTAAATTTACTGTAAAATGGATAGACTTTCTAAAGTAACAGTAGTAGATTTTACAAGCACACTGTAGCTATAAATTAATAATTAAATAAGAAATACTATTAATATTTTTCTTAAAATGTATTGAGAATTTCTAAAGACCATATGTATAAGAGAGTTTACGAAATTATATAAGTCCTTAAATTGAAAGTTTTTGCCGAGAGTAGCAGAATTTTTATATATTGTAGGAGACAATAAAAGAGTATAAAATTTATAATTCCAGCAGAAGGCACACTCTTTTATTGTTTCCTTCAATATATATATATATATTTTTTTTTTTTTTTTTTTTTTAAGGAGAAGGTTTTTTCCCCCTTCCTGGCTTTTAGTTAGAACCATTTAGCCAATCACATTCTTTGTATTATTCCTTCAATATATAAATACTTATAAAATAAACTGCAACTTTATCCAAATTCATTTGAAATATTAATATGTTCTAGAGTAAAGTACTTTAAAATATAATTTTACTAAAAACTTTATTTAACCTTTTTTGTGGTCCCCAAGGTACTTAATTAGGATATTAAATTTCATCAAAATTGGTTAAGTCATTTTCAAGATATTTAGAAAAAACTAAAAAAGAACTGAAATAAAGTACTAATGTTTGTGGACCGATATGTACCAAAAACTAATCAGCGCTTTATTTTGTTAAAAGAATGCTAGGTTTTCAATTTCATTTCAATCGGTGGAACAGTGTGGAAAAAATCGTGGGCCAAAAAAACGATAACATACATCCATCCATCCATCCGCACGCACTAAATGAAAAAATCGCACTTTTTGGCCTCTCGACGAAGACCCCTTGTAATTTTTGGAAAAACCGTCACGTGCTAAAATTCAACCTAATTGAATACTACAATTTGTGACTTTAATTGAGTCCATGGGTTCCGTAGTTTTTACCTGAGGACCCTTTGAAGCCACGCTTGCCCCGAGAGCGATTACAATACTTTACCCATGCTTTGCATTGGATAAAGTAAAAATATTAATATTTTCTCTAAAATGGAGTCAAACTCAAAATACTCTATAAAAGGCCTAGAAGTTTTCGAACAGCATGTATTGATTAGAATATTTGCAATGAATTTATATTTTTCTTCTTCTTTCGCTTAATATTATTTTATTTAGATAATTTGTTTCCCGGAATGCCGAAGAGATAATTTGGCCGGTCATTTATCTAACTTTGCTTTAGTTTAGAATAAGCTTTTATTGTGAGTGAACGTTTTTTTTCTCTCTCCACTAAGAAATACTGACTGAAGAATATTCGAGATTCTTGCCCAACCATAAGCCATTGAGGAAGTAGGTAATGCCTTCTTTTAAGATAAGTTCTTCAAATATTTATAATATACACTTTCAAGCTTCGTTTTTCTTCAAATATTTAGTTTATTTAAGTTCACCCTCCCCCCCTTCCCCCTCAACCCAACTGGTGTTAAGTCATAATATAAGATTTTACATTTTAATTATTATAGAGTTTATTACATACAAATACATCCTGGATTCCAGCCGACATTAAATATAAATGTTAAAAATTTAATTAGCTAGGGTTAGATCTGTCGAAGTGATAAATAAAAAAATAATAAACTATTTTCAACTTTTTGATTTTAATATCTATACTTATTATAAGCGACTTGCATGACGCCGCCGAAGTGATTTTTTTTTAATTTTAAAACCCACTACGGAATCCAGGGGGATTCGCAGCTGGTACCTATAACAATAAATGCAATGAACTATTAGTGGATTTTAAAATAAATAAATTGATTAATTAATAAATTGAAATTGCAAAAAATACATGTTTATTTTCTGATGTATATATGTTTATGCTTTTTTCATCTCAATAAAATCATTAAATTTTTTAATAATTATTTATTTATTTTTTAAAAAGACAACATCAGTATTTTGTGATACCATTTTACTTTAAGTATAATTAAAAATCATTTAAAAAAAAGATATTTTCTGCATTTTTTTTAACCCGAAGTTCTAAGGATAGAGAGCCCGAAATCTAATCAAGTCTCGGAATTGGAATACAAACATTTTGACACCAAGAGGAATTTTCTACGACTTTTAATTCTTGCCAGAAACAAAATAATGGTTAGAAATTATTCCCCACCCCCCATCTTTCAGACATTTTTCAATTCCTATCGGACGTACCAAATAATAGTATATTATTATGAACATAGGATTGAGAATAACGAAATGACTTGCGTTATCTCTATCATTCAAAGCATTTTTACTTTAT
The DNA here is from genome assembly GCA_024734495.1 of Forficula auricularia. Taxonomy (NCBI): domain Eukaryota; kingdom Metazoa; phylum Arthropoda; class Insecta; order Dermaptera; family Forficulidae; genus Forficula; species Forficula auricularia. Next base: position 1,308,284 of record JALMQS010000048.1, on the reverse strand, counting down.
ATAGTTTTGTTGGCATATTTATTTATTTATTTATTTTTATTTTGTTGCTACATGCACCAATTAGCGAAAATCATATCAACTTTAGGTACTCTATATTTTTAATAGGTATATGGTATTAAATAATGATATATCTATCAAAATTAAGATTTCATTTATTAAACCAATTATTTTACATTAATTAATGTATACATTGTATTTTTGCTTCGATTCCGGAGATTACTTCTCCACCATCGAGTGTCCTTATTCATCTTTAGTCCTTGTTTTTAATAAGAGGAAAAATCTAATTAGATAAAAAAAAGCTCTTTTCCGATAATTATTTCAATTCCATTATTCCCCAATCAAGTCGATTGGTTTCCTTCCCCCAAGCAATCAATTCATCCCCCTCTCCCTAAGATTTCATTGAAACCCCTTGAAGTAATGCATTAAATAAGATCTTGGGCTGAGTTTTAAAGAATCTAAAAAAAGTTGACACTATATAAAAGGCTAGATCAGTGATGTTCAACCGTTTGGCTTACAAAGGCCACATTTGAAGAAAAAAAATTGTCTCAGATCGCGGAAAAAATATTATAATTCTATTGATATTTGTTATTCAAAAAAAGATAGTTTTTTTTTTTTTTTTTTTTTATTTAATGTCACCGGGAACAAAGCCCATTTAGACAGCACATAAGTAAAGTGTTAGTAGGGTTAGTGAGGGAGCCGAGTTTTCGGCCGGTAGAAATTTTTATTTGCCAGCTAGGATCGAACCCCGGCCCCCCCTTCAATATCGTCATAATCGATCGATGCCGAAGCGAGGCCAATGCGTTAGCTGACTGAGCCAACCCGACTCCCAAAAAAGATAGTTAATAATGTAGAAATAAGAAATTTATTATTTTTTTTACCTCATAGTAAGCTTCTAATTTTACTTTTCGTAAATTATATATACTTGAAAATAGCTTCTCGTATATGTAAATACATACCTAATAAATACTTATAAAAAGTGATATTATGTATTAGTATTTGTTTATATTTTTTCCTGGCTAGATAATTAATATAAAATTCTTATAAAGAGACAATACTCAATTTTTTTTTTCAGTTCGGTATCTAATTGTTGTTCTAGAACATTCAATCAGAAAGTTTGCAAGTAGAAAATTTATTTTTAATGAAAATGGAGTCGAAAATACACCAAAATGATGATTATTTTTTCGGAAATCTTGAAATCTAATTCCAGATAAAAAATTTAAAATTAACACTTTAATTTTTCGAAAATTTCTTAGTAGATTTTCAGATTTCTTATTTTAGAGAAAAAAAATATCAGGGCAAATTGTTGTGTGTTTTCCAGAATCTACATAATATAAATCTCAATGTTTTAAGGAATTTTATATGGGCCACAGGTTGAACAGCCCTGGTTTAATTCGAATGGGATTAAAGAAGGATATGAGAAATGATAATTTATTTTTAAAAGGGACACAGATATAATAATCCCTGACTATCCATTATCTATTGACATATAAGAACGTGCAAAGATCTAAAAGGCAAGTCCAGGAGAGAAATTATCAACTAATTGTGTTCTAGAAAAACCCAATTCCTTGTCTCCTTGTACTATCATAGAATGATAACTATAGACTTGGTTAGTGTCATAGTATATAAATTACTGAAATAATAAATATTTTAGAAAATCAAACATGAGAAGAATTTTTAAAATATTCGAAACTTCATTATTTTTACTTACCGTACAGGGTATGGCTTCCGGAAGTATTGTAATCGGCGAAAAAAAGTGTTTTTTCCTTCTTTTTTTCGAAATATCTCAAAAACGGCTTAAACTATTTTTGATTAGAAAAATTGAGCGAAACCATGGCATTTCGCTCTACAAAAAATCTCTAATAAGTAAACATCGAAAAAATTATATTTTTCGAGATAATAATTGTTTTGTCAAAATGTCTGTTAGTTAGTTATTTAGTCCGTGCTTTACCATTTTTGTGGACGAGCTAGCTCAAAAACTAGTGGAAATATCGAAACCAAATTTCACACGTAGTTTTGGTCCATTGAGATTAAGAGCTGATTAGATTTTGGTGCATATCGACCCAAAATTAAGGGGGTGGAGGGGGGGGGGGGGGGGGGTTAAAAATTAAAAATCTAGGCTGTTTGAGCAAACTCAACCAAATTTTGTATACATAATCACTGGACTCCCCAGAAGTCTAAAAAATGTAAAAACCAACCGACTAAAATGGGGGGGTCAAAATGAAAATCTTGGCCATATACCAAACTCAACCTCAAATTTTTGTATACATAAATCAGTGGACCCATGAAGGATAAAAATACAAAAACTAACCGCCCAAAATGGGGGGGGGGGGGGGCAACATTAAAATCTTGGCCATTTACCAAACTCAACCAAATTTTGTATACACAATCAGTGATACCAGAAGTATAAAATGCAAAAACTAATCCTAAATTTCCCTACATGATTATAAATAGTTTTAGGGGCCAGGTTGTATGGTAAAGTCAAGTAGATGGTACATCAGAACACGTCAGTTTATTTATTTTTTATATAGTTGAGCTTATAGTTTTGCTTTTTAGTCAATTTTATTCTTGAAAAAAAAGTCACGTATTGTACAAATGAAGGTACATTCATATTTCGGAAAGGGAATAAATATATTCTATATAAATCTCAATGTTTTAAGGAAGTTTATGATTTTATGTTGGGGCATAATCATTGCAGTGCTGGGCCGCATGCTGCCTGTACACAGGTTAGATAACCCTGGGCTAGATCAAAATTTTGTAACTAAAAAATTTAATATTTAGTTTTACAATTTTTGACATTAAATTTATATACCCATTCCTGTACTGTGTGATATATCAAAAAGGACCAACAAAACTGTAACACCTAAAAATATTTAAATTTCTTTATACTTCAAAAGTTGGCCAAAACTGTGTACAAATAAAAAATAATATAAAGGTTTTAAATTTGGTATATTTCCTTAACATTTTAATTGATAGATTCTTTTACAAATTTTGCTATTCTTCAGAGTCTTATTTTTTTTACTTTAAATAGGAACATGGGAAAGTAGATTTTTCGAAGTCATTTCTGAAAAAGTGTTTTTTTGACTTACACTTTAGATACACTTTAGATATAGCATTGCTATGTATGAATATGGTTTTATTATTTTATTTTTATTAACTATTTGTTATCATAAATTTTATTTTAATTAAATTTATTAAACTAAAAATCAAACCATATATCGAAAATAATTATTTACCTGAAAGAATAATATGTGCATGTCTTTGTCGTTCTCTTAATTTTGCAGCTATGTTTCAATGTTGAAGCATCCAGTAAAATTGGTCTTGGTAGCGATGCTGGGAAGGCTGTCAAACTTGGAAATAGCGCTGAAACAAATATTTATAAACAATGAATGCCAAGAAATTAATGTGGCTTTAATGCAATTAGTATGATTAAAGGGTCTAGGAAGTCAGAATAAAGGTAATATCTCTGAAGTTGACGTTTCAATTTATTTTCAAACATTAATACATATTTGCGTTGTTCACCTGCTATGATTATATATGGCCATTTTTTTTTTTCTTTTGTAATGATTTTTATTTATATAACGTATGTGAATGTGTGAGAGAAAGTTAAAAGCTTATTTTTATTATGCGACAATATATACTATATATAGGTATAATTTATTTATTTTATGATATAGTTTTGACAAATTGACCTTTATCATCAGTTTTTTAATTATGTATATTTTGTCTATTATTTGCTTGAAGTAGACTAAGCTCATCTATTGGATATAGAAAATTCGTTTTGTAGTTATAGTGTTAGCAACATAAACGATTGTTATAACAACAAAATAAATTTTTTATATCCAATCGAGTAATTAGTCCATGGAAATAATAGATAAAATATTTCTAATTAAAAAGACTAATTGACTGTTAAAATTTGATCCCTACACTAATTTACATTTAATACCCACAAGTTAATATCGTTAAGATTCAGCAATGGCCAAAACTATAGACTATAGTTCCCGAAGGCCATATTAAAAAAAGAATGATGATGAAGGTCAAACCGAAACTATATTCTCAAACAAATAAATTATATATACCTATACATATTTATATTTGGTATCTATATAGGTAGAGGTTTATTTGGATCAGGCAGAGGGGTGACAACCTCATTGATTTCTCTATGAATCAACAATTTGCAAACTAAATGTTTTTAATGTTTCGGAATGTTCTTACTTTTACGTTGACACTACCATAGTTGAAAACTTGTTAATATTCCGATTATTATGATAAACTTGTACATCCCTATAAATAAGTTCAATTTACTGTATAACTCATTCTTTAGACATATTTTATTTATCTGCTTTTATTTCAAGTAACTACCTACTTATATCATGTGGGCGATTGAAAAATAATTTTTCCTTTATTCTGGCTGTTTAATCCTTAATCTTATATAATAATGTTAATTTTAATTTCTAAACAGTGTTTCCCAACGTGGGGCCCACACCCCGAAAGGGGGACAATTTAATTGTTGAGAGGTGCAATATGAACATGGGCTTAATTTAGTGGTATGTATTGTGTTTTATTTTTATTTATTTCAATTTTAGAATCATATAACACATTTTCCAGAAAAAATTTTTATAAAAAAATAAAATAGGTTTTTTGCGTGGTGAAAATGATTCATAAGTAGGTATATTATTACGATTTTTTTTTATTTATTTTTAGCACTTTTTTCCTTTAAAATTAAAAATTAGTAAATTATCTTAGTATTAAAAAAAAATAAAAAAATAAAAAATAAATAAAGGAAGAGAGCAAAACAGAAACCTCAAAATAACAAATTAAATTTGCTTAAAAATGTACAAAATTAGTTTATTTGAAAAAATAAAAATTAACAAAATTTGATAATAAAATTTCTAAACGCTGATTTTAACTTGCTTTCAGTACATTATTTAAATTATATATAAATGTATTGGAAGGCTCATCTGATCATTCACAGTGCTAGCGTCTGTTGAGGTTGTCTAAATACAGGCGTTCCCATCAAGTGCTGCCATCTGTTAAATTCAAGGTGGTCAAATTTATAGTTATAGAGACATTCTTTTGCGTTAGACATGTCATATCAAACGTACCTAAAGATTGCGGTCCATGAAAAAATGAATTTGAAAATATACATTTTTAATATAAAATACACATATATATATATATATATATAAATCTTTTTTTACCAAAATGTTTTTATTTTCAAATTTAAATTTACATAATTTACATAATTATTTTTATAATAATTT
>JALMQS010000048.1:1271658-1301428 GCA_024734495.1 Forficula auricularia | reverse complement strand
CAAACATTAAAATCTTGGCCATTTACCAAACTCAACCAAATTTTGTATACACAATCAGTGTGACACCAGAAGTATAAAAATGCAAAAACTAATCCCACCCCCCCCCTACATGATTATAAATAGTTTTAGGGGCCAGGTTGTATGGTAAAGTCAAGAGGATGGTACATCAGAACACGTCAGTTTATTTTATTTTATATAGTTGAGCTTATAGTTTTGCTTTTAGTGAATTTTATTCTTGAAAAAAGCTTCACGTATTGTACAAATGAAGGTACATTCATATTTCGAAAAAGGGAATAAATATATCTCATATAAATCTCAATGTTTTAAGGAAGTTTATGATTTTATGTTGGGGCATAATCATTGCAGTGCTGGGCCGCATGCCGCCCGCGGGCCACAGGTTAGATAACCCTGAGCTAGATCAAAACTTTTGTAACTAAAAAAATTTTAATATTTAGTTTTTACAATTTTTGGACATTAAATTTATATACCCATTCCTGCACTGTGTGATATATCAAAAAAGGACCAACAAAACTGTAACACCTAAAAATATTTAAAATTTCTTTATACTAAAAGTTGGCCAAAACTGTAGTACAAATAAAAAATGTTAATATAAAGGTTTTACCCAGTATATTTCCTTAATATTTTAATTGATATATTCTTTCTTATAACTTATTATTCCTCAGAGTCTTATTTTTTACTTTAAATAGGAACATGGGTATAGATTTTTCGTCATTTCTGAAAAAGTGTTTTTTTGACTTACACTTTAGATACACTTTAGATATAGCATTGCTATGTATGAATATGGTTTTATTATTTTATTTTTATTTAACTATTTGTTATCATAAATTTTATTTTAATTAAATTCTATTAAAACTAAAATCAAACCATATATCGAAAATAATTATTTACCTGAAAGAATAATATGTGCATGTCTTTGTCGTTCTCTTAATTTTGCATATTGGTGTTTCAATGCTGAAATATCCAGTGCATCTGGTCTTGGTAGCGATGCTGGGAAGGCTGTCAAACTTGGAAATAGCGCTGAAACAATATTTATAAACAATGAATGCCAAGAAATTAATGTGGCTTTAATTAAATTAGTATGATTAAAGGGTTCAGGAAGTCAGAATAAAGGTAATATCTCTGAAGTTGACGTTTCAATTTATTTTCAAACATTATCCACATATTTATAAGCATCGCCTGCTATGATTATATATGGCTATTTTAATTTTTTTTTCTTCTTTGTAATGATTTTTTATTTATATAACGTATGTGAATGTGTGGAGAGAAAGTTAAAAGCTTATTTTTATTATGCGACAATATATACTATATATAGGTATAATTTATTTATTTTATGATATAGTTTTGACAAATTGACCTTTATCATCAGTTTTTTTAATTATAAATATTTTGTCTATTATTTGCCATAGACTAAATTACTCCATTGGATATAGAAAATTCGTTTTGTAGTTATAGCAAGCTAGCAACATAAACGATTGCTATAACAACAAAATAAATTTTTTATATCCAATCGAGTAATTAGTCCATGGGAAATAATAGATAAAATATTTCTAATTAAAAAGACTAATTGACTGGTTAAAATTTGATCCCTACACTAATTTACACACAATTCCACAAGCACACACGAAGATTCAATGGCCAAAATGGACTATAGTTCCCGAAGGCCATTAAAAAAAAAAGAATGATGATGAAGGTCAAACCTTCGAAACTATATTCTCAAACAAATAAATTATATATACCTATACATATTTATATTTGGTATCTATATAGGTAGAGGTTTATTTGGATCAGGCAGAGGGGTGACAACCTCATTGATTTCTCTTTATGAATCAACAACTCTGCAAAACTAAATGTTTTTAATGTTTCGGAATGTTCTGTTTCTACGTTGACACTACCATAGTTGAAAACTTGTTAATATTCCGATTATTATGATAAACTTGTACATCCCTATAAATAAGTTCAATTTACTGTATAACTCATTCTTTAGACATATTTTATTTATCTGCTTTTATTTCAAGTAACTACCTACTTAGATCATGTGGGCGATTGAAAAATAATTTTTCCTTTATTCTGGCTGCTTGAACCCTTTAATCTTATATAATAAATGTTAATTTTACTCTAAATCAGTGTTTCCCAACGTGGGGCCCACACCCCGAAAGGGGGACAATTTAATTGTTGAGGAGGTGCAATACGAACATGGGCTCGACTTAGTGGTATGTATTTGTGTTTTATTTTTATTTATTTCAATTTTAGAATCATATAACACATTTTCCAGAAAAATTTTTATAAAAAAAATAAAATAGGTTTTTTGCGGTGGTGAAAATGATTCATATAGGTATATTATTACGATTTTTTTTTTATTTATTTTTAGCACTTTTTCCTTTAAAATTAAAAATTAGTAAATTATCTTAGTATTAAAAAAAATAAAAAAATAAAAAATAAATAAAGGAAGAGAGCAAAACAGAAAACCTCAAAATAACAAATTAAATTTAGTTTAAAAATGTACAAAATTAGTTTATTTGAAAAAATAAAAATTAACAAAATTTGATAGTAATTTTCTAAACGCTGATTTTGCTTGCTTTCAGTACATTATATAAATTATATATAAATGTATTGGAAGGCTCATCTGATCATTCACAGTGCTAGCGTCTGTTGAGGTTGTCTAAATACAGGCGTTCCCATCAAGTGCTGCCATCTGTTAAATTCAAGGTGGTCAAATTTATAGTTATAGAAACATTCTTTTGCGTTAGACATGTCATATCAAACGTACCTAAAGATTGCGGTCCATGAAAAAATGAATTTGAAAATATACATTTTTAATATAAAATACATATATATATATATATATATAAATCTTTTTTTACCAAAATGTTTTTATTTTCAAATTTAAATTTACATAATTTACATAATTATTTTTATAATAATTTGGGCATCAAGCAACACTCCCTTCCCCTTCCAATGTCCATATTTACAACAATGTCTTATATTATCTTAATCACTTTTAGATTTTATTGTGGGAAAAATTTTGTAAAAACCCACAACTTGCGTTTTTTGTAACTCTATAAAATTATATAAATAACAAAAAAATTAGGTCTTTTATAAACAATTTTACAAAGGAGGCATAAGAATTTTCAAAAGGCTTTGGTTGGGCATGGCACAAAAAAGGTTGGGAAACACTGCTCTAAATTGTTATGTTTTTATTGTATTCTAAACTTTACTTAAGGATAAACTGGTTTTACGCTATAGTATAATCTCGGACTTATTGTCTATTTCTATTTCATTATTAGTGATGTATTTTTTTGCGTCTAAGAATGTATATTTAATTATATTCTATTTAAATAATCAACGTTTTTTTATATTCACTTATTAATTAAATTAGAAAACATGATGCTTTTCTACATTTTTAAAGAAATTTTAGCTATTTTTAATTTCAAACTTGAAGTTTTTTCATGTTTATTTTGTCTCAAGTTATTATTTACTTCATATAAATTTAATTAATTTTTCTTCATATTAATTTATTTTTCATGTTTGGTTTCGCCGAACGTTTCTAATATCTAATATATTTAACACTAATATTTATGAGATATATATGGCTCGTGTATTCTTATTTTAATTTTCAGAAATATTTTTTTTTCATTTTTTTATAAAATGTTTTTGTTATTCTATTATTTTCTCGATTTTTTTTTTTTAATTAGAATATTCGCGTTTTAGACATTTTTATACATCTTTTTACATTCATCCATGAATCTCTCCTTAGATTGAGGGATAGGAAATAAGCTCTTTTACTTTTTATTTTACCCTTTTTCTGTATGATGCGATTTGAATCCTTCACAAAGATCATTTTTAACGAAACAATGCGCACATTAATCGCAAGATTCACGGAAGAGAACATTCCCCTCCATATGCCATTTGTGGACTACTAGAAAGACTTTGATTCAATTGAAATCTGGGCAGTTCTTCGGGTGTTGGATAATTCCCGTATAGACTATAGATACTAAAGCTTGATTCAATATATATACGAACTGCTACCTTGCATGTCAAGCTGGAAGAAGACTGGGTTAATTGAAAAGTTTTTGTTTTGCCGAGAGTAGCAGAGTTGTTGATTCACAAAGAGAAACAAAGAGGTTGTCCTCTGCTTGATGAAAATAAACATACACACATATATATCGAGATGATATATCTGTATATATATTATTTATTTGTTTGAGACTATAGTTTCGAAGACTTGGTCTTCATCATCAGTCTTTTTTAATTATAAATGTTTGTTTTTCATGGAGTCAATATCGTATGGATATTGAAAATTTGGTGTTCCTTCCTCACTGGTGGTCAGCTTAGAACCAATAAAGACATTCTTTTGGTTCACATCCAAATATAACAATATGTTTCCCTTTCTCCTTGTTATCACAAAGAGAAAGGCTGACAATGGAAGAGTTTGTTTTTCTTTCTTTCCTTTTTATCTTTTGCTAGCAAACATCTTAAGAAGATTGCTATTTGATAATTCAATTTGATTGTTCAAACAAAGCTTTGAATTTCTATTGAATGATTTCAAAATTTCTAACGGCTCAATTGCGTTTTTTTTTTCTCATTTTATTAATCAAATCCTGTTCCTTCTGGGAAAGAGTGATTGTCTGAATTTAAATGTTCCGCAAAAGAGTTTTCATTCTTTTTATTTTTAAAGTCCCTAATATGTTCATTTAATCGAACTTTCAGATTTCTTTCTGTTTTCCCAAAATTGGTTCTAAGCTGATCACCAGTGAGAAAGGAACACCAAATTTTCAATATCCATACGATATTGACTCCATGAAAAACAAACATTTATAATTAAAAAAGACTGATGATGAAGTCCAAGTCTTCGAAACTTTAGTCTCAAACAAATAAATAATATATATACAGATATATCATCTCGATATATATGTGTGTATGTTTATTTGCATCAAGCAGAGGAAAACCTCTTTGTTTCTCTTTGGGAAGACTGGGTTACGGGAAAAATACTAGTCAAGATGGGCGTCCGACAAGGCGATATCATATCGCTCAAACTTTTCACCCTGGCTTTGGAGGATGTATTTAAGAGTCTTTCTTGGGAGCGAAAGAGAGTCGACGTCGATGGAAGCCCTTCAAACCAACTAATTAAGAAAAAGAAAAAAAATTGTTTTTCTATTTTAATGCTTCTGCTAAGGAAGAAGAAGATTTTAAACACTGCTATTGAGAGAGGAAGGAAACATTTTGTTTGTTTCCTTCATTAACCCCTTGAAACCCTGAAGAAGGAGGGAAGAATCCTTCGAAACGTCGATTTGAAAGAAAAAGAGGAAAGAAGGAATAAATAAATTACACTTTATTTGGATATGTGATAATTTTTCTTTCTTCACTACCCCTGAGCTGATTTCCATTACTTTCAGTTAATATTTTTTTTTCTATCAAAATCAAAAATTCAGGCCACAGGGGGGACTCTTTGTATACATTTCAGATTTTTTTGAAGGTGCCAAAGATACCGTTTTTTGCTTTTTATCAAAACAAATACCGTATTTGGTCTCTCTAAATACTCTGTATTAGAATCGATAAAAATATCTTTGGAATTAATCATTTATTTTTGCACCAAAATCACAAATTAAGACACCAGAGGGACCCTTTGCATATATTTAAGTACATTGACTCTCTATAGAGTCACTGTACATTTCAGATTTTTTCTAGGATGTCAAAGTTAAATTTTTACGGCTTATGTAGGTATATCTAATCGTAAATAAAAATTAATAATAAATACATTTTTAGCTTCTCATTTTGGTTTTTGTCTAGTTAGGCCAAATATTTTGCTTCAATTAATTATGAAGCTTTGCGGCGCACAGTTCGGGAACATTTGCACTAGCAGATAACATTCAAGAACAAGTTTATCATTAATATTAATATGGTAAGTAGGCAAATTTGTGACCTAATTCTGTTTTTTCCTGAAATGAAGTAAAAAAAATGACCGAGTCAAATAAAAAGGTACCCGGGTCACAATCTCTTTCTTATACTATATGTAGAAATGTTTCAAATATGGAGAGCTTAGAATGCATTCTTAAATAGTTCAACGAAATTTCTATCATTTTGAAAAGAAGATATTAATATATAATTTAATGGGAGTTGATTGTCACCTTTTGCATCAGGATCTCTTGAATCCGGAAGTAGCCTCAATTGATGCCAGGGAACCACGGGGCTTATACTATAACGGTATTTATCTCGTAGATCAGAAACCGGCAAGCTACCGACGCAAACGATTTTCTTTCAAAAATAAATTAAATAATTTTATTTAAAATTAAAATATGTGTGTGTGTTGGATTTTTAATTATTTATTTAATTGAATTAACTTACTTTAACCAATGTATTCGTATCAATAGTTCCTAATTCCATCATTTCTCGTGTCAATACACCCATAATACTGTAAAATTCGTCAGCACTGTCCACAGACAATATACGACTGAAAAAAACATAGATTAATAAAGCATATGACTATGATTGATACGAAGGGTGATCCGCGATTGGAAGTAGGTGTACACCTCTTTTGAAGTATTTTGGAAGTACTTGGAAATATTTGGAAATACTTGGAAATATTTGAAAGTACTTGGGAATATTTGGAAGTACTTGGAAATATTTGGAAGTACTTGGAAATATTTGGGAGTGCTTGGAAATATTTGGAAGTACTTGGAAATATTTGAAATTACTTGGAAATATTTGGAAGTAATTGGAAATATTTGGAAGTACTTGGAATATTTGGAAGTACAAGTGGAAGTAGGTGTACAGCGTATTAGGTCGCGGTTCACTCCTCGGATTTATATATACCTATTATAACTAGGACTCGAATTTTTAAAAAATGACTCATTCATAAAAAGAAATCTATGATGTCCTCTGAATGATACAAATACCTACCTAAACATATATCTACAAGAAAAGCTCATTTAATAGTATAAAAGTATTAATAGTAGTATTATTTTTTCTTCCAATACTTAAGTGACTTTACTTTGTAATATAAATATATTTTCTTCAATTGTTCAAAGGTTATTAGTCACAGAAATAATGAATAAAACAATTTAAAAAATTATTAATATATATTGATACATTTACTAAACAGTTCAGTCTCCATTGCTAGACCATCTTCACTACTACTAGAATAATAAAACATTTATATTATAATAATTATCATACACATAGAAACTCAAAAAAAAGAAAATTAAAAACGTTTATACCTACATAGGTACAATTAGTGATTATATTTTGGAAATTGTTCAATTAATCACCATAATAATCCATCCAATAACATAGATATTATAATTGCATCTTTTAAAATCTGTTTAATTCTCAATGACGATTATTTTACTAGTCTAACTTAATTCATTCATCACTCTGAATCTCATTATTCACCTAATTATTAAACTCATCATTAACAAAAGATTGACATTTATATTTCATTTAAGTTAATCATCTCAAAATCACCGACATTTAATCAAGTATAAAATATTAAGTTGGTGCATAATTATCCGCCGTTTATATTGGTACGTTTTTCGTTAGTGATAATTGTTGTAGTTGATTATGTTTTTTAATAAAAATGATCTTCTCTATTCCTTTAAGGTAGTTAGTTGTTCCACCAAATGCGTTTTCTTAGGATTTTTTGATATTTATACAGATTATTTAAATACAGTTCTAGAGATATTAAATTTCAAAAATCGAGTTTTTCAGGCTCTTTAACATTGCACTATACGGGATATCAGAAAATTTACATACATATTTATTTATAATTAAGAAACACTTCTTACCATTTTTATAAAAAACTAAACCAACATTAAACAATAACCAATACATATTTTAAGACAATTTTGATTCATAGTTACGACACAGTTTCTGAGATAATAAGGAATAAATAATGAAAAATGTATAAAAAAAATTTAGACTAAAAACAATTTGGCAACAGCGTATTTATTTAACCAGCAAAAGATGCATGCATTTTTTCAAAATTATAATTTTCATAAGGATGAACGTAGGCGTTGATTACATTTGTTAAAAAATAACTACGATTTTTATGGAAATTTAAAATGTATTTTATCTGTCATTTTAATATAAAAATATTCAATCTCTTACAATGGTGCCAAATTTGTCAAAAGAGTACGGGATATGCTAAAATTGGTACATAAACAGCAAAAAGTGTTGGCCTTATGAGCTATGAATCCTTATTGTCTGTTCTATATACTCTAGCATTAACTTTTTGCTAGTATTGTCGCAAAACAACTACCTTAAGAAAATGATTGTCGAAAATCATATTCATATTCGTCATATTATGCTGTACCCCTAGGACAAAGTATGGAGCACAGTCATTTCGCGACCTCAACCAACTTTTTGGCGATCACACCATATTACCTTCTTACAGTGGATGCCTTTCTGTAATCCTTTGGGTGAAACACCTGTCGAAACTCAAATCTTCTTTCTTTTGACTTTTTTGAAGAGAAGCCGCGATTCATCGACAGTGACTTGGCTTTTGCTGATTGTTCATTCGTCAAAATGTTAGTTGAGATCGCGAAATGACTGTGCTGCCTTCCATCTTTTCTCGTAGTGGTTCGGCATAATATGACGAATATGAATATGATTTTCGACACGTATTTTCTTAAAGAAATAGAGAAGATTATTTTTATTAACAAAAATAATCAACAACAACAATTGTCACAAACGAAAAACGTGGCAATATAAACAGAGGGTAATTATGCACCAACCTAATAATTCAATCAAGAATTTGTTTTTACTTTATCCAATGCGGAGCAAATAAAATATTGGAATCTGTCTCGCACCAAGCGCGACTTCAAAGGGTCCTCAGATAAATACTAAATAATGGTCTCAATCAAAGTCATAAATTGTAGTATTCACTTAGGTTGAATTTTGACGAGTGACGGTTTTGCTAAAAATTACATGGGGTCTTGTCCAGAGGCCAAAAAAGCGATTTTTTTAATTTAGTGCGTGTGGATGGATGGATAATATTGATGTACGTAGGGTTACTCTTTTTTTCGTCGACGACTTTTTCCCTACCGTTCAACCAATTGACTCTACTTTTACTCTTAATAATTTTTAATATGTAGGTAATTGTGGATAAAAACTCAAAGCCACAAAATTGTTCAGTTAGAAATCATGTTATTAGTTAATACAGGTCGTATGGATTCAGAATAATTACTATTTTCCTCATATTATGCAAGCAATTACCGTATTAATTAGAACCAATCCTTAAATAATTCAACAGCAACTTCATATTATTTGAAACAGGAGAAAGAGATATTTTTATGTTTATTTCTAAAATTATATTTTCACTTATGACCCTTCGCCATTTTTATTTTATTTTGCCAGCTCCTTTTATTAGTACTTTCGCCCTTTCTCTAGCCAATATGCATTCCCTCGAAGCATTTATTGGTCAATTTATTATCTCATTTCTGCAGGCGGAGTCAAATAAAGAAGCAATAATGGCTATTCGAGGAACCCTGAAAAAATGCAGTGCTGAATAGAAAATGGCGGTCGGTGGAAAAATCGACGAATCTGGCTCATTTTATGCAAGTCTTACATTTCAAACGGTTAAGATATAACTATTGTTATCTTGATATCATAGTGATAAATCCTAAGTCTGGTTTAACGCGACTGTTAAGCAAATTTGATGGGGATTATAAAGTCAAAACACTGGTGTCCAGTGGAGTCTATCAGATAACGTTATTAGGACTTGAAACCTCTACCAATACTTTAACAAAGTAAAGCGCTGATTATTTTTTGGTACTGTAATGAAATAAGCACCCCTTGGCCCTTATATTCATAATCGGCATATAGCTTGCCAGGTTTGTTTTATTGTTTCTTTTAGTAGGTGCAGTTGGCAGTCTGTCATTGCTCCCCGCCCCGTTGCTATCATGAGTTGCGCGTGGAAGGCTATCTCGACTGGCGGAGTCAGTCAGCCGGAGGCACGCTAGCGGACACAAACTCTATGACTCAGCTGATGCACGCTGTCCACCATTATTGTTCACTTTCTTTGTTAATTAAACTTATATTAAATTCAGTCACTTTACACACACACAGTTTCAACTTGTTTCAATCGCTGTATTCATTGTCTTTATTTACTTACATACATAATTATTCTATTAATGCACATTGTACCAAATGCTTATTCTTCTTTGTTTAAATTAAAATCTTTTCTATCAAAAACTTCTATCTTTTAATTCCAGAGTGCTAAATATACCATTACACAATAAAATCCTAAATTGGGCCTCACCCAGATTTAACATAAGTAGGTTAAATCGCAACATGGAGGACCGCACCGATATGACGAATGAAACAAGTTCAACCGGTGTGTGTTTGTTGTAATTAATTATCATTTTATTTTTTTAGTCCAAAATCTTGAGATATAATTGGCGTGAAAGGCCTAATTAATTTGATTTATTTTTTTAATAGTGATACCATCTGTCCTGAAATAACAATGCCGTCAATCGCAGAACTGTTGGAAGAAGGAGAGCAACAACCATTGGCACACTCCTCGGCGTTAAACAACCTCGACAGCCAACCAAACCAGGCCCAAATGGAGACGATATCATGTGAGTTGCAGGGCATTTCACAGCCCAATATTACACAGAATTTTTTACAACCTAGTCTCCCACAAACACCAATTGATATGGCACAAATAACGGCATTGCTTAAGGATTTAAAAAATGATATAAAAGATACAAATGGTTCAATAAACTGCTTAGAGAGTAAAATAATAGATACAAATGGTTCAATAAACAGCTTAAAAAATGATATAAAAGATACAAAAAATGATTTAAAAAATGATATAATAGATACAAATGGTTCAATAAACTGCTTAAAAATCGAGTTAGAAAAGAAAATGGATAGCAATATGGATACTTCAACTATTAACATAGCGGGTTTAAGGACTGAAATGAAGGAAATGGGTAGGGACCTAAAAAGTCAAATAGATGGGCTGGAAGGCAAGGTAGGCTATTATGTTCGGGACATGGAACAGATGAGAGAGGAGGTTGACGAGATAAAACTTGAGCAGGAAAACCTCCGGGAACAGGTGAGAAAAGGGGCGGACCAGACAATGGTGCAGATTGAAGAAGGTACAAACAGGGCTATAAATAGCTTAGAAACAGCCATGAGATTAGAAATCAGCACCCAAGTAGAACAGGTTAAAGGAAATCTAAGCAATCAAATTGTGACGGTTGATCAAGCCCATCAACGCTCACTGAACCAGGCGACGCAGGGCATAAAAGACCTAAAGGAAAAAGTAACAAGCATTGAGGTGGGGCTTGGCAGAGTAATGCAAGGGGGAAATGGTGACACAAGAACAACTTCCAACAACACCACAATGCCATCTGGGGCCCCTGGGTTTTACATGCCCCTCTCCGAAATCCGTTTAGTTTGCGAAAATGTCATAAAATGTACCGGTAAGCTGAAAGTCAGCAATAAACACCCTAAGGTTTTTCTTTCCGAATTTAAAAAGTTGAAAGAAACCTATGCATGGAATGATCAACAATCAATAGAGGCTTTTTTATATTGTTTAGAGGGTACAATACGAGAATGGGCCCTAACGACAAGGGGGAAGGTAAACACATTTGGCGAACTGAGTAAGCTTTTTCTGGCCAAAGTGTGGAGTTCAGATGTGCAGGCAAAATTTATTGCCGACTGTCTACACACTGAGTTTCTCAAAAATGAACCCTTGGCCGATCAGTTGCGAGGCCGCTGTGATTGGGCTTCCCAACTAGACCTCCGATCTGAAGAAGCCCATATCCTTCCCATCCTGGTGAAAAACCTACCACAAAACATCCAAGCACATCTCATTACACTGCCAATGGAGCTAAAACCCATTGTCGATGCGGTTGAGAAGTTAGAAAAGATGGGTGCCTGTTCTATTCCAACACCGCAACCACCCCGAGAAAACATTGCATTTAACCCCATAGGTGGTTATGGTAGGGGACGAGGCCACCCTTCCGGGAACTTCCGGAATGGCCCGTATCAATCCACCTCTCAAAATAACCCCAACAATGGTTCGCAGGGGAGGGGAGGTCCTGGTCGAGGGAATAGCCATCCCAACCGATGGAACAACCAACAGGGTTCTCGAGGGCCACACCGACCCTTTATAGCGGCCCTCACGTCCCATCCTGGAATCAACGAAACTCGTTTGTTTGGGGAGCAGGAGCCAGATCATTCTTTGTTGGGAAACTTCAATCCTTTGGTTACGGGACCCCACAACCAAAGTTAGTAGGGAAAAGGGGTCAAAAGCACTCGCACTGCTTACAGGCGGATCGTCAAAAAGGCCAGGAATCTCCAAGGGAGGTTAAAAAATTCAACCCGTCCGCCACCAATTGTCTATGGGTGGAAGTCACTTTTGGGTCCACTCATCAATTATCTGCTTTGATTGACACTGGAAGCGAAGTAACGCTGTTAAGCGAAAATACATTTTTAAAATTAGTAGCTGAAGGTGTCGATCACAGCATTATCAGAATTCAGGCGACCTTTTTGCATGGTGTGGCGGGTTGCAAGAGTAAAAAAATTTCAATAGCCGCATCCTTATCCTTCTGTCTCAATCAAATTGAGATAAGGTCGACCTTTTTGATAGTCCCTCAATTGAAGCTAGAGTGTTTGTTAGGCATCGACTGGTGCAGAGAAAACCTCGTAAAACTATCCTTTCAGTCCCATGCTGTAGCAATTGAGATAAAGGGTCAAAATTATAGTGTTCCCGAGGTCCCGGTCCATTTTCAAGAGTCCTTTGCGGTGGCCCTTTGTGAAACCAGGACAACGAGTCTGTCCCAACAATTGCTGCCTCTGGAGGATGTGCCTGAGCCCGCATCCTCTCTAGAGAGGCGACAGTTACATGAACTCTTAAATGAGTTCCAGGATATATTTTCCCCCGAGCCTGGGTGTATGAAGGGCTACCAACATGTCATTGAGCTGACTGATATAGTTCCTTTCAAGGC
The DNA here is from genome assembly GCA_024734495.1 of Forficula auricularia. Taxonomy (NCBI): domain Eukaryota; kingdom Metazoa; phylum Arthropoda; class Insecta; order Dermaptera; family Forficulidae; genus Forficula; species Forficula auricularia. Next base: position 1,288,451 of record JALMQS010000048.1, on the reverse strand, counting down.
CAAAACCTACCCGATTCCCATGGCCCATAGAAAACCCCTAGAGGAACTGTTGGAAAAATATTTAAAATGGGGAGTAGTCGAAAGATCCAATTCAGAGTATGTAAGCCCGATTCGAACAGTCCTTAAAAAAGATAATACCATCCGAATGTGCTTGGACGCGAGAATGCTCAATGCTAGGATGAAGTCCATGCGCGAAATTCCTCCACCACCTGAAGAATTGTTATTATTATCACACCATCCAAAGGTACTGTCCTTAATTGACCTTACCCAATCTTATTGGCAAATTCCGCTGCACCCTGACTCCCGCCCGTGTACTGCCTTTCTTTTCAATGGAAAAAGCTATCAGTTTGCTAGACTGCCTTTTGGCTTAAAAACGAGCGTAGCCTCGTTCAATCGTGCTATGGAGAGGTTACTGGGTACTAACACAAAGGCCTTCGCTGTCAATTATGTTGACGACATCTTGGTGACGTCAAATTCGGGAGTCGAACATTTCCAACACCTGAGAGTTTTATTTCAACGGTTTCGCGATTTTGGCATTACGGTTAATTTTACGAAGTCGGAATTCTTTAAAGGGGAAGTCAGATTCTTGGGTCATGTCTTATCGGTACATGGGGTTAGGCCCGATGAGGATAAAATGGCTATAATCCGTGACTGGCCCATTCCAACTAGCCGTAAACAATTAAAGTCTTGGTTAGGTTTGGTGTCCTATTACAGGCGCTATTTTGCACATTGTTCGGCGGTTTTGGACCCGCTACGAACAGCTGCTAATAGGGAGCGATGGGAGTGGAGCCCCATCCTCTCAGCCCAATTTGAAGCATGTAAACGTGAGTTCATGCGAAAAGTTTTTTTAGCCTTTCCTGACTATTCCCAACCCTTTATTATCTATGTAGATGCAAGTTTTAGGGGGCTGGGTGCCGCGTTAGTACAGCGAGACCCTGCAAATGGTGAAAGGGTAATTTCCTTTGCCAGTCGCTGTCTGTTGTCATACGAAAGGTCTAACACTGCTACGGAACTTGAGTTATTGGGGGTTGTGTGGGCTTTACAACGCTTCAGAACTATTGTATTAGGGTACCCTATAATAGTGAGAACTGACCATCGGGCATTGGAAACGCTGTCCCAGTCTGTGCTGGTGCACAATGCCAAACTTTCTCGGTGGTCCGAGTTTATTCAAGGGTTTAATCTCACAGTAGAATATATTCCTGCCAGTCAAAATTTAGTGGCTGACACCCTCAGCCGATTGGCCGGCTTGAATAATTCCTATTCTCCCTCTAAAGAAATTTTGGTTGCCACCGCTTTAATAGAAAAGCCTTTAACTAAGGACCTTCAGCCCTTATTTAAAAAAATTATATCCGCCCAGCTCAGTGACAAATTCACAAGAAAAATAATAGATTTGTGTGGGGCCAATAGCACTTCTAAGCAATTCTTTACACAGAATTATATTCTCTTTATCCAGGGTAATCAATTCAGTCCAAACGCTAAACTAGTTGTTCCACCTTCTCTGTGGGTAGAAATCACTGAAGAATATCATGTTTACTATGGTCATTTTGGTGTATCGAAAACCCTCTGGTTTTTACAGCGTGACTTCTATTGGAGGGGTATGGCCCGGGTGGTTCGAAGGATTGTTAAATCTTGTTTACTCTGCCAAAAATCTAAATTTCCTCCATCTTATCAATCAGAAGGTTCATTTCATGTGACCGCTACTCATCCTTATGAAATGATCAGTCTTGATATATATGGAAATCTGCCACGTGCTCGTCTGGGGTATCGTTATATCTATGTCTTTGTGGATGTATTTTCCAAATATGTATGGTTAATTCCTGCTAAGCAAATAACAGCTCTGGCCTCTATTAGGGCGTTCGAAACCTTTTTGTCCTTGGGAAAGAAGCCCAAAACACTTCTAACTGATCGCGGAACTCAGTTCACCTCTAAGAAATTTCATGATTTCATTGGTGAAATGGGCACTGAATTGCGATTTGTCGCAATCCGCAATCAACAGGCCAACCCGGCTGAGCGTACCATGAAAGAGTTAAACCGGCTTTTTCGTGCTTATGTGCACCATAACCATCCATCATGGTATGAAAATCTCTCTACCATTCAACGACTATTGAACTTTGCCCCAAACTCTACAGTTAACTTATCTCCGGCTAATTTAATAGGCATAGGACTCCCTCAACCCCGAGTATGTGACCTCCTCAATCAGACGCGTGAGCCTGGTCAAGTAAAGTTCAAATTTAATGAAAATCCACCTTTGTTACCACTTAACAAGAGTGACTTGAAGGTCATGCGGGAGCTGGCATTGGGTCGGGTATTTCGAAAAAATGAGAAAATTGACCGCAAAAGAGAAAAAGAACTCTTTGCGCCCCCCCTCAAACTAGGTGATTTAGTTTTAGCTCGTACCAATCGATTATCATCATTAATTGACAAAGTTTGTCAAAAATTCTTCCTACTGTATGACGGCCCGTTCCGAGTGGCTGAAATCCGCCCCGGGGGTACGTATGTATTGGAGACAACCCGTGGTAAAAAGCAGGGTGTCTACAATATCCGGTTATTAAAACGATTCTACCCTCGCCCAGAGCAGTAACCTCAAAGAAGGTTACAAACCACACGCTAATTCAGTGTGGGGGCTTGCTCTAATGAATTCTATTTTTTTCTTCTTTTTCCCCCCCTCTTTTTTTAAATCCCACTATTTTTCATTATTTGTAAAATTTGTAAATAATTTTGTTTATTTTATATTTTTTTATTCTCTTATACTTTAGAGGTAATTCAATAGTCTGTCTGTCTCTTAATAAATTTTGTTAAAATTTAATCAAGTCCTTTTTTTATTTAAAATTAGGAAATTCTAAAAATTTTCTTTCTATAAAGGAAAATCTTTAATATAATTAAGATTTAAAAAGTCAGTCTTTCTCTTTCTAAAGAAAAATAAAATCCGAATAAAAATCTCATTGTCTGTCAAATTGATGAATTGTGTTCTAATTTCATCAAGTCCTTTTTTTATGTAAAATTGAAATTCTAAAAAATTCATTCTATTAAGAAAAATCCTTAATATAATTAAGATTTAAAAAGTCAGTATTTTTCTTCCTAAAGGAAAATACATTTCAAGTAATTATCTCTTTATCCTTCTAAAATAATTTTTTTAAGTTTTCTTAGTTGGAAAATTTAAAATAATATTATAATCTTTACTATAATATTTTGAAATTCTATAAAGTCTTGGATAATTCCAAAAATTTCAATATAATAATGAATTTAATCCTTATCAGTAACAGATAATTTTCATTAATTAGTCATAAAGAGATAAGCCTAATCCTTGAATAATTAAAGTTTCAAGTTAAAAGAACAATTGAATTGGTTCTAATGTAAATTTATAATTAGTTAATTTCATTTTACTTACAAATAATTATAATTGTATTTTGTTGACAATCTGTCAGTCTGTCCACAAAAATTGAATTATCTCATGTTATCCATTATTGCTAATAATTTCAAGTAAATTGCATAGGAATTATTAAGCCTATATTTTTTTGATAGATATTCTTCCGAACATAAGTTTTTTTATGGAAAATTTGTTAATTTCCAACCAGGTGTGTTAATACACCAGAAAATCCCTAAATTGAATATTGGTTTCTAGAATCGTATAGGATTTCTCTCTGAAAAAGTAATCTCTATCTTGTGTGGTTCGTGCTCGTGCCCTCCGTTCACAAATGTCTGTTCGAGGTCATGTTTATTTGGTCGGTCTTTGTATCCTGGTTTATCTAAAAATGTTTTCCGCTCATTTTCTAACTCACGTTAAACCTGGGTAATTTTCCAATGGATAATAATTCTTAATCTATTCTATGCTTGGTATGGGTGCTGTTTATTCAAACTAGTCACGGTCTACCGACGACAAAACTTAGCCAGTCCAGTGTGGGTATTCTGCAAGCAAATTCGCAGGCTGATTGGCCATCCGACGGGGTTGTAGCCTTGAGTCGCCTGAAGGCAAGCGGGCAAAGTCCCATGGAGTAAAATAAGCCTATAGATAATGTTCTGCACTTTATCAAAATGTTTTCATTTCTATATTTACTTTATTAATCAATTGCCGAAGTAAAATTTATTCAATTCTGAAAACAGATATCAAATGATATAAAAAAAAAAATATTTGGTCAGTTGCTATGGGGACCACTAGTATATTTTATACTAGTAAAATTTTTTATTTACATCGAAGTTAACTATATCCAAAGGTACCATAATATTGTTCCGTAGTAAGGCTGTGTGAACTACTGAACAGAAGTATTTACTGTTAGTAAGCAAACCAAAGGTGTGTTAATCGAATGATTAGGTTCATTCATTTTCTTATATGGAGAATGCCCCTCTAATTTTTTATTGGACAATTCTTTGATAAAGTCTAGATTCCATTATCTAAAAATAAAGGGTAGGATCCCGTTAGGGACATTTTTTTATTTAATTGTTTACAATTGAAATTTAAAACGATAATGGTTAGATATCCGCCTTTAGCCAATTATTCTATTAGTAATCAATATTAAATTTCTATAGTTCAACAAATTTTTTTATGGATGTTAAAATATTTCAAAACATTAAGTTTTGATTAAAGAAATCTCCTTACAAGAGTTTATTTGAGAATTCCTATTGCATTTTTTTTGTAATTACAAACAATTTTATAATTAAGTGATCCAATGCGCCCACCTTAAATACATTATTCTATTAATAACAAATGCAACCTACAAAAGCCTCGTCTGGCTATTTTCGTGAATTTCCGAGTATATAGGAGCATTTATGAGGGTAAATAACTTCCCGCTCATTATTCTATGTTTATATAGGCAGTTTTGGTATATTCCCAAACAAGTCCAATTTGTTTATTGAATGCATAACAAGTAAAGGTCAGCATAGTTGCCTTCCAAGCAGTTGGTACGGGTTCAAATCCCGCCAAAATTAGATGCATCTGTCAACAAACAGTCTTGCAATCCTTTTTCTATAGTAGTCTATTTTATTGAAAGTCTCTTTCAAATATTTTTTTGTATAACTACATTTAGACATTCGTTCCAAGGGAACAAGTAAACTAAGGGTTAATAGTCATATCAAATAATTTAAATCCTGTGGCCTTTTAACTGTGAATAAAAGATCTGTGTTGGGAAGTGAAATGTTTTGCAGCCTCATGAAGGTTCTCTAAACTTAATAAGGCTCTATAATCTGAGAGCCATGGTTGTGTTGTTTATTATTTTTGATCAGTCAAAGAATTCAAGGACGGATGGTCGCTATTAAATACGCGTATTTTTAATTCTTTAATTTAATGATTATTTTGATTAAATATTTTTACATTAATTTTTCACTAAATTTTTTTATAGTTTTTATTTTTTTATTAATCGCAAAGCAAAAGAGCAAAAGTGAAATAATGTGTTGAGGTTGCTGGTTATTGGCGAGTTGATGTTGTGGAAGCGGGCGGTCTAAATTCTGCCATGCTTTAATGGTTTAATATTGTAAGTTGAGTATAATTGTTTTTTTATAAATATTTAATTTTTTTGTTTTCAGTCAAGGTCATTAATGGTCCAGTTTAAAGAATGTAGAGCACTGTTGAGTGTTCATCCTGCGTGATTTTTTGAGTGGAACTGGAATTTGAAGCCAGTTTAAAAGGACGTTCCGCTATGGTCGTGGGTCATTGGCGTGTGTGTGGGACCGGAGATTCGTTGTTGTCAATTCCCCCCCCCCCCTTTTTTTTTGCTGTGTGGAAGATGGAGAAAAGAGGCCTAAGAGCCTAGTTGTTGGCGGCTAAGTCCGCAGGGCATAGACCCTATTGAGTGTAGTGAAGGAGGCCTAAGAGCCTAGTTATTGGCGGCTAAGTCCGCAGGGCATAGACCCTATTGAGGAATGAGCTGACTGCAATCCCACCGGGACGAGTTCTGGAGAAATGGGAGGCGGGCCATTCACTCTGAGCAGTGGAGGAGGCTTTAAAGCCTCGTAAATTATATTAAATTTTGTGCCCAATTGGAGGCGTTGTGGTTGGCCACCCCGACAGCTGTATCCAGCTGTCTAGCATCCACTCTGGTTCTGATTTGGCAGCGGCTCGTTTTGAGGACATGCTAGTGTCCGCCCTGTAGGCTTCAGAGACCACAGGGTAGGGCTGTGCGCTCTTAACAGCCATCCCGAATTCCCTTTTTGTTTGACAATGAATCTTTGCTCCCGCGTCTTGGCCGTGGCGGGCGCTCGTTGTGGTGCGTCTGGCCCATACTGGTGGATCTGGAAAGTTCCGTTCCGATTTGAAACCAGTCATGTCCATTCAACACCTATACATTCATTGTTATTTTTTTTGTTATTTTAACGTAGCTTCAGTACAGTAGATTTTCTTATGTGTCAATATTATTCCATGAAAGGAGGCATTTGAATGCTGTCTGAAGGCTGACTAAAGCCATTAAAATTGTCGCTACTTAATTCTGTGAGTGGCTCCAGTTTTAATGTTTCCGGCCGGGGGGATGTAATGAAATAAGCACCCCTTGGCCCTTATATTCATAATCGGCATATAGCTTGCCAGGTTTGTTTTATTGTTTCTTTTAGTAGGTGCAGTTGGCAGTCTGTCATTGCTCCCCGCCCCGTTGCTATCATGAGTTGCGCGTGGAAGGCTATCTCGACTGGCGGAGTCAGTCAGCCGGAGGCACGCTAGCGGACACAAACTCTATGACTCAGCTGATGCACGCTGTCCACCATTATTGTTCACTTTCTTTGTTAATTAAACTTATATTAAATTCAGTCACTTTACACACACACAGTTTCAACTTGTTTCAATCGCTGTATTCATTGTCTTTATTTACTTACATACATAATTATTCTATTAATGCACATTGTACCAAATGCTTATTCTTCTTTGTTTAAATTAAAATCTTTTCTATCAAAAACTTCTATCTTTTAATTCCAGAGTGCTAAATATACCATTACACAATCAAATCCTAAACTGGGCCTCACCCAGATTTAACATAAGTAGGTTAAATCGCAACAGTACATATCGGCCCACAAACATTAATACTTTATTCCAGTACTTTTTTAGTTTTTTCTAAATATCTTGAAAATTTTGATAAAATTTAATATTCTAATTAAGTACATTGAGGACCACAAAAAAGGTTATAGCTTTAGTTAAATTAAATTTTTAAGTTCTTTTCTCTAGAGTAAGTAAGTACTTTTTTAATTCTTAAAAATTTATTAATTTGATCGGTGTGACTACTAAACCTTGAAAAATTGAAGAAAATTAATAGTACAGGGTGGGGCATAAAGATCTACCTACCACATTTTGAAGAGGTATAAAAAATGAAAAAATTTAACTAGAAAAAAACTGAATATATTTTTGAAAATAACATAAAATATGTATTTTTTCAAATGTGTTTTAAACATTATCAAACAAAAAAAGGGGGTGGGGGGTGGTCAAAAATGAAAATTCTAGCCCTTTTGAACAAACTTAACCAAATTTTGTATACATATTCTGTGGACCCCCAGAAGGCTAGAAATGCAAAAACTAACCAAATTTTGTATAGATAGTGTTCAAAATTGCCATAATTTTTCATCATGGTCAAATCAGTCATTTTATCAACGCACTCGGACCCCTATAGTCGGCATTAGCAACTACACTCCCCACCAGCTTTTTTGCTCTCGAAACACTGGCTAACACGCCAAACCATTCTTATACTATCAACCACCAAAGGATAAACATCACTTAGAATTACTCAGTGTGCTATTCGCTAGGCTTGTATGAGCCTGAAGGTTACTCAATGTATATGTTTTGTCGTCCGCTCGATTGATGAAGCAAAAAACATATACAAACCCATGCCCAGAAACCACTCAAGGTTTTCTTTAATATCGCTAAGACGCACTTAGCAAAATATGTTTTTTGGCACCCGCTCGCTTGGTGACCAACAAAACTTATATGCTCCTTTGCCCACCAAGACGGCAAGAAACACACCCAAACTTATACGGACAAGTAGCTCCGGACTTGGAGCGTCAAGCATAGACGCCCAGCACACGCCCACGCAGCGTATTCAATTATACGCAAGGCATCGTGGAACGGGAACCAGGCTACCAATGACCTGCACCATTCCTAAACACTTTTAATCAATCCACCACACTCCACAATATCAAAACCTTCCCTTTATTGATTTCTGAATAAATTTTATATATAAACGTTAAATTGTTTTACCTTTTTATTTCATCCACTTTTGCAGAGAACTACCTTGTCTTCCCTCCATTTTTGTTCTTTTACAGGATATCATATATGTATAATATTAATTAACTAGATAATCAAACCAGCAGCCCCTATCGAAACATTTATTTCAGTAACTAACAGCTTCCTTGAGGCCTTACAAACCTCATAACAAAAAGGAGCGATACTTTCAAAACACATAGTTTGGTCGAAAGGGCTAGAATTTCCATTTTTAACCCCCCACATTTTTTTCGTCTGAAATAATGTTTAAAACACATTTAAAAGAAAAAAATTATTTTATGTTCTTTTTAAAAATATATTCAATTTTTTTCTAGTTAAATTTTTTCATTTTTTATACATATTCAAAATGTGGCAGATTTTTATGCCCAACCCTGTATAAGATTTGATTAGAATACTCGCAGTTAATTACTTAAAATATGTATATGTTAAAAACTTATTAGTTTTAAAAAGTACATTTTCTAATATTCTTTTGATTAAAGATTCACTTACTCCGCCAAGCAATCCCAGATGGCGAGTGCTGTCTTAAGCAGAATCTCGTTGCCTTCGAGAAAGATCATATCCCAAACTCGGAGCACCGTTTGTTGTGGTAGACAATTACAAAAGAGGGTGAGAAACCATTGCATTGTGAAAACGTTGATTAATGGTGGCTCATAATTGGAGGCGGATGCGGCATCGCCCCCGGCGCTTGTTGCCAATTGATGTAAATATTGCAAGTGTTTATGTAAAGTGGGCAGTCGTAAACGAAGCAACTCACGAAGTACGGCCATGTCCACGGATAATCCGGACAAGTTGTTGGCAAAGTAGCCTTCGGGCAACACCCCCTCCACTAGATAGATCATTACCTGCAATTCAACAAATTTGGCTTTGCTTAAAATTTATTTTTACTTTACCATAAGGCGTACATCCGTACACTCTCCCTCCTCAGCCATTTTAGAAAACTGATTTTTATATTAATATGGTAGTTCCCCAAGGCATTAAAGGCTAACTCTGCAAAATTTGTTCCAAATTGGACAAAGGTTAAATCTAAACAGATTTTAATCTCAATATAAAATATATTAATATGACAATCGGTTTTCATAGTATCATTGGTTTTTGAGCTAAAGGGTATTACATAATAATTGATAACACTCGTACAAACAGATATTTCGACAGAATAATTAATATCTCTTAAAATATAAATTTTTGGATGTTCAGTATACAAGACTTTATTGTACCCCGAAACGCCGTGAATCAAATCAATTTTTTTTATCAAAATAGTTTTATAAAGAGAAACAAAGAGGTTGTCTTCTGATTGATGCAAATAAACATTTATATCTTTCTTGAATATCTGATTCTGAAATTTGTAATTCCTATATAGTCTTGTTTTTATATTTGTAGTCTTATATTATTTATATGTATGAGAGTATAGTTTCGAAAGCTTGGTCTCCATCATCAGTCTTTTTTAATTATAAATATTATTTTCCATGGGGTCAGTTTTTTATTTTTTATTTTTTTATATATATATATATATATATTTGATATATATATATATATATATATGTGTATATGTTTATTTACATCAAGCTGAGGACAACTTCTTTGTTTCTCTTTATGAATCAACAACTGTGCTACTCTCGGTAAAATAAAAACTTTTAAATTAAAATAGTTTTAACCTTTTTTTAAGGTATTTCGAAAACACGAAGGGAAAAAACACTTTAAATGCAAGATTACAATATTTCATATACCTACCGTATAATAAAGTAAAAATCCCCCAAAAAAGCGAAAGCTCACTAGTTTAAGAAGCTTTGGTTTTTTTTTTAGTTTTTTTAAATAAAATTCATAAGCTGGTAGGTACATAATTTATAATTCATCAGGAGACAAAGTGATATTTATATATTTTATATTATTTTTTTTTTTTGTTTATTTACTAACTTTATTATGCTAAGTACTTTTAAGAAAGAACGTATGTCTAAGCTGGTTTATATTTTACAAATCGTATTAGCACGATTTCACTGTCAAGGGAATGTAGAAATAACTACATATAAGTGAGGTCTTAACCCTGGAAAATTGCAATAATATTGGGTGCGTGCGAAAGTTTGTGCGGAGTTTGTGAGTAAAAGTCACACAGCGATTAGGCAAACAAAAATCTTTATTCAATCAATGATATATTCTCCATCGTTTTCTATAATCTTTTTCCAACGTTCTGGCAGCAGACGGATGCCTCGATCATAAAAACTGCGCGGTTTAGTTTCGAAGAATGAAGACACGCCGTTTTTTAAAGCCTCCAAAGAGTCAAAGTTTTTTCCATTTAAATAATTTTGCAATGACCGGAACAAGTGATAGTCAGATGGTGCGATATCAGGAGAATACGGTGGATGCGTTAGGACATCGCATTTCAGGCTCTTCAGCTTGCACAGCGTCTTTTTTGAAACGTGTGCTCTGGCGTTGTCCTGATGAAAGATGACTCCCTTGCGATTTGACAAAATCGGACGTTTCTCTTTGATTTCTGGATTCAAATTGGTTAATTGGCGACAGTACTTGTCCGAATCAATCGTTTCGCCAGCAGGGAAAAGGTCAAAATGGATTATGCCCTTGCAATCCTACCAAACTGAGAGCATCACCTTCATCGGGTGTAAACTGGCCTTTGGCATTGCGTCACCATGCTCACCTGGATGTTTCCATGTCCGTTTACGCTGAACATTGTTGTAGAGGACCCATTTCTCATCGCCCGTCACTAATCGATCCAAAAACGACTCGTTATTGAGCCGCCCGAATAAAGAAACGGCCGCAAAAATTCGTTTGATTTTGTTCTTCTCGGTCAGCAAATGGAGCACGCATATATCGAGCTTCAAATCAACGCCGAAAAGCGGTTGATCTGTCAACGTTTAGTGATGTAGCAACTTCTTCTGTTGAAATTCGCGGGTTATTGAGCACTAAAGTACGTAAAACATCGTCATCAATGTCAGAAGGTCGACCAGAGCGTGGCTCGTCTTCAAGGTTAAATTCTCCGCGCCGAAATTTAGCAAACCATTTTTCCACAGTTCGTTTAGCTGGTGCTTGATCCTGATAAACATCTTGAATTTTTTTCACGGGTGCGGCAACGTTTATTCCCTTCCGAAACTCGTAAAGCATAACATGCCGTAAATGCACTTTATCGATATTCATTTTTAAAGTGATATTTATCGAAGCAGTTTGTATGAAAAGAAATGATTTTTTTTAAATTAAAGCTGAAGACGTCAACTTTCGAAGGATATATAATATGTAGGAGTAGGCATTAATGTCAACACGTTACGACGCTCATAACTCCATCTATTGAAACTCCGCACGAACTTTTACACGCACTTCAATATATTCGAGTAAAACTGAGAACAACTTTTTTGCGACCTCCCCGAAAAACATATTTTTCCCTGGAAATTTCTTTTTCATATTCCAATTTCAGTTTACCTTTGTATATGATTATTAAATTACCTTAAGCGCGTGAGAATGATTGGTGTCAAGAACTTGTAAAACCAAAGCGGCAAGCATGTTGAATCCTTGGCAGTAGCCGACTGATTTATTCCATCGGGCATAACCCAAAAGTACACGTTTCAAAACTGCCTGGTTATGCTCTCCTTGAGCGCCACAAAATAAAGAACACCCCGTTCTATGTAGGTCCTAGAAAATAAGAAAAATATCACGTAATAAAATATGCATGCAATTGTTTTTTTTTTTTTACTTTTTAAATATTTGATTTTCGAGTCAATTTATTCTAAAAAACAAATTTTATATACTATTTTTGTCTTCTAGAAACACTATTATTATAATGATTAGGGTTCGGATTTATAGGCACCAAAAATCTTTAAAATAGGCACGCAATTAAGCACTAAAAATAACTAAAATAGGCACTTAAAAAGGCATTTCAAGTAAAAATAGACATTTAATTTCAAATAAACAATTTCCGATGGTGTTAAATTTTCTTCTTTTGCACTACTATATCCTCCTAAATTACTGGTTATTCTTTCCATTATTGTCCAATTAGGATTCCAGTTTAGTATTTTGTCTATTTTTCGCTTGAGATTGAAGGCAATAGGACTAGATGCATTTTGATATTTTCTTGAAATCTCTGGAATCTTTTTATGGACTTTGAAGAGATTTCTTGCTTCTAATGGTCTAATGGTTACAGGTAGATTGTTAAATTACACTTTATATATGCTAAATCAGCCTCATAAGTAATAGAAGATTAAAACCAGGGGAGACATACAGGTGGAATGTGAAAAATTCATTTGAACTTAAAAAATTATTAGATGACATAGTTGTCACAAATAATCACGTGCTTGTGTCATTGGATGTGATATCCTTATTTAGCAACATCCCAAAAGATCTGGTGATTAGGATCATTAATGAAGAATGGGATCAAATGTCTGAATTAATGAATATATCCAAAATATCACTCATCGAAATAATAAGTTACTGTTTTGAGTCAAGCTACTTCACATTTCAGAATAGAATTTATTTTCAGATAAATGGAACTAGTATGGGTAACCCAGCAAGCCCAACTATAGCAAATTTAGTCATGAATTATGTGATAAAAAAGGCAATAGAATTTCTTGAATTTGAGTTGCCGTTGATAGTTCTTTATGTGGACGATTTATTGCTATTTATACCTAGAGATACTGAAAAAGAGGTTTGAAAGTTTTTAATAGTATAAATATAAAAATTCAATTTACAATGGAGATTGAAAAAGAGGGTGCTTTGCCATTCTTGGATGTAAAAGTTATAAAAATGGAAGAAAAACTAATAACAGATTGGTATATAAAACCAACGAGTGCTGGACGAGTTTTAAATTTTAAATCCAACCATCCCAGTTCACAGAAATTAGGAATGATAAGGGGGTTATTGCATCGTGCTATTTATCTCAGTGGAGAGATTTTTCATAAGGACAATTTGGAGAGAATCAGGTGCATATTAAAGAAAAATAATTACCCTGAGTTCATAAGGAGGGCGTTTGATGTGTTCTTGGTGAATAATAGGGGTAGAATGGAGAATAGTAGTATTAACAGCCAAAGGCAAAATACAATTTTAAATAACGGAGGAAAAAATTTCTTTAAATTTCTTTTTATCCCAGAAATCTCACATAAAATTGATAGATGTTTGGAGAAAACAAATTCCAAATTAGCTTTTTATAACATCTTAACTGTGGGTTCATTGTATAGTAGATTAAAAGATGGAACAGAGAAGGAAAAAAAGTCAGGCGTTGTATATAAGATACCCTGTTCATGTGGAAAAGCATATATAGGACAGACATCGCAATATTAAAAAAAAAGATTAACACAACATATATATGATTGTAGAGTGTCTAATATTTTAAAAAATGACAAAACCGCCCTAGCTACCCATCATTTTGATCTAAATCATCAATTCAAGTTTGATGATACATTAATATTAGATTTTGAACCAGTGTATTTTAAAAGAACAATAAGTGAAATGATTCACATTTCTTTAAATGATACAGTGAATTTTAGAACAGACACCCAGAATTTAAATGGCAATTATAGTTTTTTGATAAACAGGTATAAGGATAAAAATAAAAAGTAAAAAATAAATAACAATAAAAAATTTCAAAAATAAATGCAATTAGATGTTGAAAATAAAAATAGATTTCTAATGGATTTTTTCATCTAATAATAACTTGACTGGTGTCGTTGACATATATATATATTATTAATGTATAAGTTTAATTTATTCGAAGTTGAGATTTTTGTATATAGGGATAAAAAGAAAAGTATTCTATTCTATTTTTATAAGAAGTGATTTCTGTTCTGTTTTGTATTGATAAGGTTGTTATTATAAAGAGAAAAATTGTGTTTTTTGTGAATGTGCCAAGTATCTTTTGAAAATTGTATTCTGATGGCCTTCAATGGTAACGAAGGTAATAAGAAAATTTAGACGAATGTGTGACATGACTGTTTGGTAGGTAAACTATTGATACATGTTTGTTTTTGGATTCTGACTGTACTTTTGTAAATTAATATCAGGAATGTTCTTATAATTGTAGAAGCCCTGAAGAAGTCGGCAAGGTCGACGAAACGTTGGTGGATAAATAAAAAAGTCACACATAAAAAACTTGTCCTTATTTTCCCAATATAAACTTTCAAATTATAAATTAAATTATGGACGGAAATGATAATAATTAAAACCATTCTTAGCCTCCCTTATAGATAAAGCATCTAACCAGGGGACCCGAGTTCGAATCCGACTCGAGGCATCCAGCTAAAATCTGACCCCCGGGGGTAGAGACAAATTTAAAAAAAAAATATAACTAGTATCGTAATTAGGCTTATGGCTAGAAAGGCCGAAAAGCCAAAAAATAATAATAAATAAATATAATTAGGTCATCATCATCATCGAGTATACAGTCCTAAGACTGGTTTGATGCAACAATCCGTCTCCACTGGACTCTGTCCCCCGCCAGCTGTTTGACCTCTCTAAATGGTTGGCATCCCATATCCCCAATTATTTGGTTGAAATATTCTAATCTGGTTCTTCCCCTTCCCCTTTTCTTTCCCACCTCCCCCTCCAAGATATCCCTAAGCAGTCCCCCATGTCTCAGTGTGTGCCCCATCATCTGACCTCTTCTCTTCCTCAGACTCGTCCACAAGGTTCTTTTTTCGCCGATTCTTCTAAGAACTTCTTCATTTGTAATTTTATCCATCCAATTGATATTCATCATTCTTCTGTAGCACCACATTTCGAAAGCCTCCAATCTCTTTCTCTCCGCTTTTCCAATTGTCCAGGTTTCACACCCGTACATGGCTATGCTCCATACATATGTCTTCAATAGCAACTTCCTGTTTTCTAAGCTGATTGAGGAGGAGCATAGTAGTTTTTGTTTTGAATTAAACCCCATTTTTGCTTGGGCAATTCTTGATTTAATTTCGTTTTCGCTCCTCCCATCCCATGTTATTTTACTTCCTAGGTAGCGGAATTCCTTAACTCCTTCTAGGTTTTCTTGGTTAATTTTGATGAATTCCTGTCTCGTTTGTTCTTTTTTTGTATATACATAGGACCTTGGTTTTATTCTTGTTTATTTTCATTTTGATTTCTTCTATTATGATTTGGTTAATTCCATTCAGGGCGTCCTCTAATTCTTTTTTATTGCTTCCTAGAAGGGCAATGTCATCGGCAAATCTTAACACAGCGATCTTTTGACCTTGGATTTCGATACCTGTATCAATTTTGTCTTTGAATTCTTTAATCGCTTCTTCTATGTATAAGTTGAAAATCATGGGTGACAGCACACATCCTTGTCTTACACCTTTTTTTATTTTGGCTTCTCTTTGCTCATCTCCAATATTTATAATTGCTGTCTGGTTTTGATATAGATTGTAGATTAGTCTTCTCTCTCTGAATTTTATTCCCGCCTGTTTTAATATTTTAAACATAATTTCCCAATTGACGTTATCGAATGCTTTTTCTAGGTCTATGAATCCGATGTAGACAGATTCTTCCCTGATAAATGCCCTTTCTATTATTAGTCTAAGAGAGAGAATTGCTTCTCGGGTGCCTCTGTTTCTTCTAAAGCCGAACTGGTCTTCCCCCAGATTTTCTTCAACTCTTTGTTCTATTCTTCTTTGGATTATTTTGGTTAGAATTTTGGAGGCATGTGAGGTTAGGCTAATGGTCCTGAAATTTTCACATTTATCCGCGCCTGTCTTTTTGGGAAGTGTGACTATTTTGTTTTTTTGGAAATCTTTTGGGATGATTCCCAATTTATAGATTTTGCTAATTAGTTCAAAGAGTTTGTCAAGTGCCTTTTCCCCAGAGTTCTTTAGGATTTCAGCTTGTATATTGTCTATTCCGGGTGCTCTATTATTTTTTAGTTCCTTCAAAGCTGTCTCGAATTCTGACCTGAGTATGGGGTCTCCTAATTCGTTTTCGTCCACAGATTCTTCTTCTTCTATTGGGTTCATTGTTTTTTCTTCTCCATAGAGTTCTTCTAGGTGTTCCTTCCATCTATTTGCCTTTTCGTTTTCGTTTAGAATAATGTGGCCTCCTTTATCTCTTATGTTCTTGCTTTTTGGCTTGTCTTCTTGGAAATTTCTTTTTATTGCCCTATAGGCTACATCAACTTTTCCCAATACTAGATTTTCGTTGACTTCTTTACATTTTTCTTGAATCATTTTTTCTTTTGCTTTTCTACATTCTCTTATAACTTTCCATCTTAATTTTTTATATGTTTCTTTCCCTTCTTCGTCTTTTCTGTTCTTAAATTTTCTTCGTTCGTCAATCAGTTGCAGTATTTCGTCTGTTCCCCATGGCTTTTTAATTTCGTTTTTTCTTTGATTTAAGGACTTCGTTGGCTGTTTCAGTCAGGCTTGATTTCATATCATTCCATTCTTGTTCGATTTCTTCTTCTTTATTATTTGTGGGTGTTTTTTCTTCCAGTTTCTTATTCATTACGTTTTCGAAAAGTTTTTGGGTTTCCTTATTTTTTAATTTAGATATATCCCAGTTTTTTCGCGACCCCCCCTTTTTTATTAGTTTTTTAAATTTTAGTTGGCATTTCATCGCAATTAGATTGTGATCACTAAAAATATCAGCCCAGGATAGCTTTTACAGTCCTTTACTTGATTTCTGAATCTTTGTT
>JALMQS010000048.1:1192004-1271558 GCA_024734495.1 Forficula auricularia | reverse complement strand
TTTCAAATGAATTTGGATAAAAGTTTAGCAACGATCCGTTGCAGTTTATTTTAAACGAGTTTTTTAATAGCCTTCTGCTACCCTGAAGAGCTTCCATTATTATTAATTTTTTATTTTATGCAAGTGAAAGCGGGAAGTTGCGGAATATTTATATTATTTTAAGAAATGAATTTAATTTAGGAACGAATCTAAGATTTTAGAAACTTGCCGGGTCGTTAGCCAAACCCTTAAGACAAATCTTCTCCGATATCCAACATAAGAAATGAAGCTAAAGATATTTCACACCTTTCAACTAGAATGTAAAGATTTATGTATCTTTTTTGAAGAAAGATGGAACTTTTTCAAAAATCAACCCAGCTTAGGTATATACCCATTATAATATTAAGAAATTAATTTAATTTTATTTAGGAACGAATCTAAGATTTTAGTAGAAATATTTTTACATTGCATATCAGAGGGCTTCGTCCCTTCAGGAATCGAACCCGAGAGCTAACAAGCTGGGTTGATTTTTGAAAAATTCCATATTTCTTCAAAAAACAGAAGAAATTCAAAACAAAAAAAAGGAACTCAAAAAGATACTTAAGTCTTTACATTAATTATTTATATATTTCTTAGCAGATCCTTGCATTACAGAAGAGAGAGAGAGTGATTAAGAAAAAGTGGAGATTAAGGGGTTTTTAAACATGAACACGGATCTTGAAGGAGAGAAGTTTGTAAAAGTCGGGGAAAGGAGTTCCAGTTCCTCAAATTATTGGAACAAATTTATTGGTGAATGAATTGGTTCGGCATTTCTCTAATTTGAATGCCAAGGGAATAGCAAAATATAGCCTACGCGCAAACCAATTCAAGTGTGTGAGTGTGTGTGTGTGGGGGAGGGGGGGATTGATTATTTTATCTCGACAGTGCGCATAGGATGCCATAGATTCTACATAATTAGCCAAAGGCCAGAGGAAGGCTTCTACAATGGAAAGCTGTGTTGGTATGATTTGAGTCAACTATCACCTATTAGTCTAATAATAGCTCTTTTCTGAATTACAGGGTATCTAGAGAATGCTTGGAGGCCCTTCACCATAGTTGCGTTCTATATTGGAGATAGGGCTAGATTAGGTGTCCTTAGAAGGTGAAGAAGAATATGAAGAAGAAAAAGTTGTGGGGCATAAAATACGCCTAACTTCTTTCAGATACATTTCACCATAGAGGAAATGTGCTAATTTCAAAATAATTGAGACACTATTGAGATATTATACTTATATACATACGTGGATGAGTCAAAAATTACTTGTACTTTTCATTCTACAACTTTATTAAACTAAGATAGGTGTACAACAGATACATTATTTTTCGATATAGTCTCCACCTTTAGCAGTGCACTTAATTGGTCCAGCGAGTCACAAGCTTCCGGATGCATTCCTGGTAGAAGGTTTTCGGTTGGTCATGAAGCCACTTTTGCACCGCATCCCGAACTTCCTTTGAGTTCGTCGTTGATAATGTGATAGGCAGAACCGTAACTAATGTTTAAAGAAGATGCTACCTTGTCTATGATAATTAGCCTATCTGCTGTAACCATCTCTTGAGGTTGCTGAAAGTTGTCGTCAGTGGTCGTCAGTTGACGGTCGCCCAGCTCCGTCTTTTTGTGTTACGCTCATTGGGCCACTTTTAAACATTTCGATCCATAAAAAAACGCTTTTACGAGATAAAGCGACTTTCCCCGTATTGTGACAAAAGTCTCCGGTGAATTTCAGCACCTTTCACACTACGCTGACCACAAAAATTTCTGACCACTCCTCGTTGCTCCTCTTTGGTGCAATCTGATAGCGGAGCTGACATGCTTATGCTGTTGTAGCTACTGACAACTGACGCGATCGTGATTAAATTCTGCACACGTGACCACAGACGAGCCAACTCAACGCATGCGCATGCGGCCGCCTCCTATCTTAGTTAAATAGAGTAGTAGAACGAAAAGTGTTGGTAATTTTTGACTTATCCTCGTATATAGGTATACTAGTATGTTTATTTTCACCAAGCAGAGTACAAACTCAATGATTTTTCTTTATGAATTTAAAATTTTAGTGTTTTTTATTGTTTTGTGTTAGGATATTCAGGAATTTATTATTCCTTTTTGTACATAAAAGACCTAATTTCAAAGAACTGTATTTTTAGTACTTATTACTTTTACCACTTGCACTAGCCATTTTATAATTAGCATTATACAATAAGTATAAAATAAGTTTATTAAATGAAAGTTAAATCAGCAATTGAAGTATTTTTTCATTAACGGCTCTTATTTTATTTAAGCCAGTTCAACTTTTTCGACACCAACAAGAACAAAGGTTTTACCGTTAATCGGATTTAAACAAAATTAATTTATAATATTCCAGGCGCTTTCTCTCTTTCCCTCTGTATTTCTCTATATAAATGAAAAATTGTTTTTTGGTGTGTGTGTGTAAGTGTTCCTATTTACGTCATGGCTCACCTTAACGATTTGCACACCGAGTTCATCATCATCGGGATTAGTCCATTCGTTGAAGCAAACACGTTCTGCTCTTTCCCAGTCAATGTTACGTGCGGCCAAATGGCGTTCGGCGAGGGTCAACCATAACTAGAAAAAAATATATATATATACAATAATATAAAAAACATAGATAAAAGTTTAGAAGCGTGACAGTTAAAAGTTTAAGCGAATTCTCTATAAATTTCTTATAAGATTAAAGAAAGAAATTGGAAGTAAAAAGTGAAACAATATTTAAAACTCTCTATTCTTTCCGCAAATGTTAATGTTTTAGCAATTTTTTTGTTAGCAAAGAGTTTAAGCTAGAAATTTAGAAAAGAAGTACACTTTATTCATTTAAGCTTTGGTACTGAATTTCAGTTCTCAAGCTCATTCGACAATACGATTTTTTTCTGATTTTGTGCAAGTTCCTTTATATTAATGCAATCGAATGTAAGAAGGCTTGTACCAGGAAGATGCAGCGCCTATGGATCTCGAAAGACCCTTGCATTACCGAAGAAAAGGGGAAATTGATGAAGCGAAAGAGTGGAGGCACAGGTGTTTGTGCACTCGGGTTTTGAAGTTTTGAAGTTTGTAAGTGTCGGGAAAGACGGAGGTGGGGAGAGAGTTTCAATTGCTTGAAGTCATGGAGACAAACGTATGTATTAGCGAATGAAATGGTCCCGCACTTTTCTAATTTAACCGCGAAAGGCTGTTAAGAATCGGCAAGAAAACAAGGAATTTAACCCTCCAATTCTCTGTGGGGTATCGATTTGGTCAACATATTTTTTTCAAATAAATATAATATACTTGATTTTTAAGTTTTCAGTTAATAAATAACTAACCTTTCGATATTTTATTAGATCATCTTCAGGGGGAAAATCAAAAAATAATAGTACCTATCTCTGAGAGGTATGATATCAAGTTTAACGCCTCTGTGCTTTCATCATATTAAAGTAGCTCAATACTGTAGCTTCACTATGCTATGTAAATACTTATTAGGTTATTCTCAAGATCCATGAGCCAATATACTCTTAATTTACTATACTCAAGTTCTAATATGATGAAAATACATAGGGTCACCAAACAAAACTCTAAAAAACTTTGCTCCTTGGTATGTTACAATCAGAATAATAGACATGACTTAGACAAAAAAAATCAAAAATTTAGATTAATTATTCCTCTATTTCTGCCAGTCATACATGACATTAATAAATATGAATTCGTATTTGTTCGGAATTAGTCCCTCCGGAAAGTGACCTCGAACTTTATTTCCTGAATATAACAACTTTATTTCATTCACTAATTGTGTAAAATTAAATCTATTGGTTTCTGTCATAAAGAATAAAGCATGTAATTAAGCTAAATTACAGACAAAAACTATTGAAAATTCATTTTTTAATTTTCACATTTTAAAAGATGTCTTTCGTTCTTCTAATAGGTAAGTTAATATAAATGTTCATTTTGCTGAAAGTAGAATTAGATTTTTTTAAAAATCATTTTTGAAAATTGTCCATTGCAAGTGAACCTTCGTTATTTAAAAAAAATGTTAATCAATAGAGATTTGATGGAGATGAAGCCCAAAAGTACAATTTCGTAATAAATTTTTTGGAACGCCATTTTCAAAAACCGACGTACCGGAGTATCTTCACTGCTTCTCCAATGCTTAAAAAGGAATGAAGGAAGCTTGTAAGCACCTCTTTCTTGTCTCCTTTAACAGTGCTTGTTTGGTTTATAGTTTGGCATATAATCAAACGAATTTTGATAATAGATATTTCGAGACGTTGATTTTTGAAAGATTAACAGTAATTAGTTAGTTAAATTTAAACTAGCTCTGGTGCTGACGATTTTTCGATTTTTAAATTTCATTGGACTTTATTATAAGGAGATGTAAATAATTGTATATTCGTATGTTGTCTCATTTTAAATTTGTATATATATGTATGTGTGTGTTGTGTGATCGAGCTTTTTATCAATGTTCTGTACAAACTGATGGAGTCGGCACATTGGTGGGGGAGTGGGTGAGTACTTTTTTGACACCTGTAATTATAACAACTCACTGACTTGCCTATCGTATGGTCCCACATTTTCCACTGAGGAAGAGATGCTGAGAACGCTCTCGAAATATTTGGAATAACCATTTGAAAAACAAAATAAATTACTGGAAAGAAACAAATTCAGTTTATTTATCCTAACAATAAAAAAAAATTAAAAATAACGTTCCTTATATTATTTTATGTAGAGTTTGTACTTTTCATTATCCTTGATTTGCCTAACCATCAAATCTCCATTCATTTCTAGAAGCCCAACTACAAAAGAAAATACTTCTAACTTTATTATGTTTGATGTACTTATTGTACTTGTTAATTCTCCTGAATTTTTGTATCTGGTCTTTTGATCTAAAATAATCAGGGAAGCAGAGATTCCTATAATGTTGTTTTGTATGTTAATTCGCTATTTATCAGCGAGTCGATGAACACTTGGTTTATTTATTCACAAAAAAACGAGTGTAAATTAAAATTCACCGTTTTTATAATATATAATATCAGTGAATTCTAAAATTGTTCACTGTTAGACATCATTGGTATTTACCTAAGATCAAAACCTTGCTGATTCATTTAGAACTATAACGAGCTTAAGTTTCAAATTTCATTAGGCTGGCAGGGATTTAACGTTTTTTTGGTCTTTGATAGAAATCGAGTGGGCGTATATGACCAAAGTTTACTAAAGCAAATGAAACTGCCGATTGTAGCTATCTGCCTGGCCTAAATTAAAGCAGGTTATTTCGAACTAATAATTTGTAGCACTATATGCGTCAAAGAGCTTGAACATTTAATAGCCGAATCAAAGGAGGGCCATGTTAAAGATAATAGGAACAATTTGTCTTGTCTTATGCATAAATAATTTTCACGAATATAATTTAATTATCTATGTACTTCATTAAAAGATTTATTAAAGTTTAATAAGGAGTATATAAAAAAACTTTTTAAAAATCACGCTTTTATTTCATATTACACTAAACAAGGAAAAATAAATTTTTCTTTATTATTCAAAAAATTACACTTACATGTGAATAAAAATAAAAGCGTGGATGCTTATTTTAATTAAATTTGTATTTAAAAGCGCCCACGCTTTTTTTATTCAAATGTAAGTGTAATTTTTTGAATAATAAAGGAAAATTTATTTTCTGCTTTTTTTAGTGCATTTTGAAATAAAAAAATTTATGATTTTCTTTTGATGTTAATGGCAAGTTGTAACACCAAAGCTTGATAGAGATACATGATAATTGTTATACAAGTTTTCTTTGCTGATCCTTCTTAGAAAATTTTGGTATCTATTCTAAAAAATTGAAAATGACATTCCAATAAATCATTTTATAGTTTGGAAATTGTTCTTTTCTTTCTACTAGGTTCCATCAAATTCCATTAAAAATATATTTTTATTAAGTGGTGGGATATCATTTTAGAATATTAATTTTCATCATTATTTTTTCAAATTGACTACATTGATTAATTTGGTATTTTTATACGATTTTTTGATCATTACATATAAACCTCTTAACTTAATTATACAACATACAAGATTCAGAAATAGAAATTCAAAGATAAAAATATTGCTAGGCTTAGATTTGCTGCTGACATTGTTCTTTTAAGAGGCAATAAAAACGAATTAGATGATGCTCTCAGCAGAATCAATTAAATTTTAGTAGAGACGAGCAAAATGAAAATAAATCACACCTGGACTTTGGTTGAACAAAGAAAGAACAAATGAGACAGGAGTGTTTAAGAATAAGGGGAGGGAAGCTAGAAAAAATTAAGGAATCCTCTTATATGAGAAGTAAAACTCACGTCGGACCGAAGAAGCCAAAAAGAAATTAAATTCAAAATTAGTCAAACTAAATTAGGGTTCAATTCAAAATAGAAATTATTACCTATTCACCTGTTCAATCAGATTTAAAAATAAAAAGATATTGCTGAAAATTTATGGAGCACCATCATGCAAGTGAAATCTTTAGGAAAGAGTGGCATAGGCAAAGAGACTGAAGGTCTTCGAAATGTCGTGCTATGTTAAAAATTAAATGGTTGGATAGAATTACAAATCGAGAAAGTTATTTATAGAATTATAGAAAAAGAATATTGTGGAAGAATCTAGAAAAGATATTAGAAATGGATTAGTCCAAAGATTCCCAAATCATCTTGATTTATTTCTTTTTTGTATTATTTCTATTTTAATAGTTTCTCAGCGAGGACAATTTTTATTCGACTAAAGCTCGTCTGGGCTTGTCTTTGACATGCTTGAACTGGAAAATATACCAGGCGAGAGATTTCAAACCTTCTATCAGCGCCCTTTTTGGAAAAATTCATTTTAATTGCTCATTGAAACTATGAAACCATTTTATTTAATTTCAAGAACTAATATACTTTTCAAAACAAAAAATGTTTTTTTTTAGAAATATTTGAAATAATTTGAAAATTTAAAGATCCTCCTGAAATTTCGAAGTCGATCTTATATATGTATGAAAATAGTCTAAATGTTTGGAATTTTAGGGATGCGCTGCATTCAATAGCATCCATTAACCGCAAGCCACTGATATTATGTATATATATATATAAACAATTCTTATTAACATTTTTATTAAAAAGACATTTCCATGTCTTTGCTGTTCATTTTTTTTGACATTTATGGCAATTTCATAACAAATAATGTCTGTCATTTGCATTCACATTCAATAGACGAGGAAATGAAAGGCTGGGTAATCTTCAATAAGCCCGGGAATAAACTAAATCATATCTTTCGAGAGGGGCGAGTGCAATGTCAGCGTTCCTTTTCAGCGAAATTGAATAAGCGAATATAGGTAAAGTATAGTGAAAAAGAGATCAACATGTTTCAAAGCGATAAGATTTCTAATTGTTGTTGCCCATTCTATTATTCATTCTATAGGGCTTAAATTAAATTAAATTCCATTTTATTCTACACTGATTGAATCAATGAATACAATAGAAACACAAAATTGAAAGGCTCAACGACGGTTTTAGCATTCAAATTGAAAAAAAAATTCCATTTCATTTTATTTTTATATTCTCATCCCCTAACCAACCCATATATATTAATAGGTATACTAATCGTTCAAGACTATATATTATATATATATATATATATATATATATATGATATACTCGTATATTGAATATTTTAAAATAAATGATTGATTGTTTTTTTGTATTAAATAAATACAGTTTTTTTTATTAAAAGTATCCCAAAACGTTTAGGGAGAAATTTTCTCTTTATCAACGAAAAATAGGTGCTTTAATGAGAATTAATAATAAACCAACTATTTCCATTGATAGATGGAGAATTTCTCTCTAAACTTTTGAATATTTAATACATCATTTTTAAAGATCATTTACCATATATAGGTAAAGAAAAGCTATTTAGACAAAATCGCCTGTAGATAGGCAACAAGTCAACAGCTCTTACTTTTCGAATGCATAAGACACAGGCTTGCTCATAATCAACCGGAGGCCCATAATAAAAAATGACATTTCATAATTCAAAATAATTTTAATTTAGGTAATTAAAAAAACAATTGTTTTTAATTTAGATAATTTTAGGTTTTTGAAATTAAAACCCTATAATAAGCATATTAATTTGGTTCGTTATCAGCAATTGCTCTTTCATTCGCAGTAATTTTTTTATATATTAAAATTATTTAAAAAATTATGCATTTTTAATTTATGTTTTAGTTCTCTAGGCTCTTTTGGAGTATGTCCTATCTATATTATTAAAAACGAATTTGATATGTCAAGTAGATATTTTGAAATTATAAAAGTTTCGGATCCCACGGTTCGCGAGTCCTACTAGTTCGTACTTAGCCGCTTTTTTCTAAATGGCCTAAAAATTTCAGTGAACTTAAATTTACTTGTGTTTCACGAAGCTAGTACATACCTACTGTGAAACACCACCAACTTCAAACTCAATATAATTAACAAAATGTTTCACTATCAACCAACATTCAGATTCCTAGTTCGATTTTAGCTAGTTTAAAATTAAAATCAAAACATGATTTAGTTATCTAGGTATGTATAGCTGAATAATTAACATATAAGAGATAAGTTTTATTTTAAGAATAAACTTAACTGTGCTAACTAATGAACTGGAATTCGATGCACAAGTATTATAATAAACTGCACCTCTTTGTTAAGTTTCAAATTTCTAGCTCAAACCGTTTACTAATGAAAAATTAATAAATTCTTAATTTTTGTGGAAAGTTTACCGAGTTTTGAAAAAGTTTCCTGCAATTTTAAGTTTCAAATTCTATTGATCTAAAATTTATTGTTTTTGAGATATCGCTGAAACACCCAACATGCGTATCATATACAGACTAGTTTCTGAAAATAATTTTATTGAATTCAGTCGACCTTAAACCTTGTATTTCCGGTGACATTGATTTATGATACATTTGATATAATTGAAAGGACCAGCAAACTAGACATGATGAATCAGACAGGGTTTTAAAATGTGCAGGCAAATTTATAACAATTTTAATAGTACAATTAGAATATTAATAGAAAAATTGCACTAGAGATGTTTTCACATTTCTTATAAATATATTCTTTAAGCATAAATAAAAATGGCAAGAGGTTAACCCAAGAGGCACGCCATGAGCTTTGCGTGACTCGCATCATTTCGAATTTGCTGGACTTGACGTCTCTTTAGAATTAAGCTTAGGAAAATTTGAATATATTTCCATCCATCTTGAGTGCGTATCTCTATATAATATATTTTACTTAAGTATAAGATAAGTGGTAGAGTATTCAGACTCACGCTCTTAACTGACTTAACTAAAATGAAACTTAATTAAAAATACATTTTGTTTGACATTTCTGGATACATCGTTAATCAAACCTGTATGGAAACCGCTAAGAATATGCAGTCTTAAAAGAGAAATCAAAGAAGATGTACTACGATTGACGCAAATAAACCTATTGTGGGTTTATTGCAAAAAGTTACTAAGTACACTTTTGATGAATTTAAATCTAAAAGTACTTAGTTGTGAGTGTCGTTCATATTTATGGATGTAAAAACTCATTAAGTGCATCAAAATAACAAAAACACATGTGTGTTATTTTGATCCACTTAATGAGTTTTTAAACACACGATCAATTTTGGAATTCTTGTTTAAAGTACGATATATGATAGCTGTACTCGTGGTAATCTAATCATTGCTATTGCTCTATTTTAAAGGGTTTAAAAGACAAAACAGCATTAGTAGAACAACATTTTGACACAGGCCATTATTTCAACTTCAATAATATACAGCTGATTTTTTATTATAACGTCAGAGGCTAATGTAATGCAATTTTGGAATATTGATATAAATTGTCGAAAATCAGATACAACTAGAAGCGCTCACCATCGGTGCATATAGGGGTTTCCCCGATATTTATCTGCCTTTAGATCTCAGGGAATGAATTTGCATTTAATTTATTCTCCGTGATTAATTCTATATATCTTGACACATTTGCCAACATCTACATATCAGATGTTAGTTATTTCAACGACTTTTCTTGTTGTACTATTGTAGTGTGCTATGTTAAAATTCTAGTAAAAGTGTTATTAACTTTCAATAACATTTACAATTAAACTGGTTAAATAAAATTGTTAATAAGTAAAAAATGATAAAATTAGTGCTCTTAAATTTCAAAAGAATAAAACATGACGTGATTTATTACAGCCTTTTAATTATATCCGACCAAATAACCCCGACATTTATAAAAACAGAAAATCTAATCCTAAAAGAGAGGAAATTTCTGAAAAAATCAAGAAGTAATATGAGCGTTCATAGTTGACTCATGTTAACCAACTCTAATTAGATAAATTAGATAATAATCGAACAAACGCATTAGCCAATCCGCTTATAGCCAAGAGCTGGTGACACATTTTTGAGTACGGATTTGACCCAACTAGAAATAATGCGTAATAGTACCGTCTATGATAGTTGTACAAGGAATGGCCAGTCTGGCTGGTCTAAGCAGGTGGACGGACCAGGTACTTGCGCATGGTGTGAGTGCGGTAAAAAATACATATGTGTTAAAAAATATTTTGACCCACAATGAAATTATAAAAATTATAATTTATAGTCAATTATAAACATAATATATTCACCCCAGACCATTTGAGTGGTGGGACGTGGAACCAGACCACCCAAAGTGTATTTTTACAACATGCAAAAAAATAGAATGATACTATTTTTTGCATGTTGTAAAAATACACTTTGAGTGGTCTGGTTCCACGTCCCACCCTCAAATGGTCTGAGAATATATTATGATTATAATTGACTATAAATTATAATTTCTATAATTTCATTATTGGGTCAAAATATTTTTTAACATTTCATTATTCGTGTCCATGATTAATAATTAAAAGAATCGTAGGGAGTTGGATAAGACTTTAAATTAAACTAAATACAAGTCTTGATTAAATATGCCATACGTTTCGTTGCTGTTTTGCAATGAGCCACTGAGGAAGTTGCAAAACAGCAACGAAACGTATGGCATATTTAATCATAACTTGTATTTAGTTTAATTTAAAGTCTTGTCCAACTCCCTACGATTCCTTTAAATATTTTTTAATACATATATATTTTTTACCGCACTCACACCATGCGCAGTACCTGGTCCACCTGCTTAGACCAGCCAGACTGGCCATTTCTTGTACAACTATCATAGACGGTACTATTTCGAATTATTTCTAGTTGGGTCAAATCCGTACTCAAAAACGTGTCACCAGCTCTTGGACTATTATCCCTATGACTCATAGAGACTTAAATTCACTTCCACTTTACCTCTTCCCGACGACATATGAATCCTTCACTTACCAAATCGATTAACTCCATAAAACAAAAAGTGGAGAAATGCGATGAAATAAGGTACATTATTACATTATTTATTATTCAATGGCTAAAAAATTTCTGCCATTTAGTGGTGTTAATAGGTACTTATTGTTAGAGAAATTTGTTTTGAATATATACACTTAGGAGTCAATCAAGTGCTTTGACATTAAAATTCAGAAAGTGGAAAGTGGAGTTAATCGATTTGGCAAGTGAAGCATTCATATATATATATATAACATTCAGTATTTTAAACTCCGTCTTTTCAACTAAGACCCAATCCCTAAAATTTATCTTTCTTTTCCCGATGGCCAAGGCTCCACCCCGGACTATAGAGGATATAACATAATTCGTGCAACTTTTTCTTGTATCACTCATTAAAGAAAAAAAAATAATGATAATGATATTAATAATTCAAAGCGAAAAAATGCTTTGGAATCGAAATTTAGAATTATTTGTTTTTAACTTTTTGTTCTCTTTTGACTGTCTGAGTGTTAAATTTTTAGAGGCCTTATTATTTACATACATTAAAGAACGAAACTTTGCTTGAAGAATCAAATAGCGTTTTATTGAAGTGTCCTCTTTCCCAATAATTCACAACCTAATTGATACCTAACACTCATTCAGCCGTGTCAACTTCTATATTAGAAATAGAACCCAAAGGGAGTCATTATCCAAGTCACCTTTGTATATACACCGTAATTATTTAGGTTCTTAATAAACACGCAATTAGCCGTTGACGTCAATACTAAACATATACTCGGTAGTATTTAAAGAATTTAAATTCAGATCTCGGACCATAATTTTTTAATCTATACCTATCTTTTAAACACAAAATTGAAGGAAAAAGTGAACTCGGTACAATGAATGCAGTTTTGCTGATTTTAAATGATAAAATCGGATATTCATTTCGATTTAATATTTTCTTACCTAGAGTCAAAAGGCCATTCCTAGAATAATAGAAATTAAGAAATCATTCTCTACTAGTCTGAAACAGGGCTGAACGTGTATTTGGCAACGTGCGATGCCTAAGGTTTAAAGGACTCTGATTATTGTATACGCGCCCTTTTTAGTCATTTTCTACCCTGCTAAATAACAAAAAAGTGAAAACTTATTTATATTAGAGAAAGAGGCCTTTCATGTCTGTCTTCTCGACTTAAAAAGAACAAAAATTCTCAATATCCACGCGATTCTGACCCCATGAAAAATAATATTTATAATTTAAAAACGACTGATGATGAAGGCTAAGCCTTTGAAATTATAGTTTCAAAAAATAAAAAATATATATACATATATATATTTGTGTATGTTTATTTGCATAAGTATACAATAACAATAAAATTGTAAATAATTATGAATATAATGTATGTATGTATGCCAAAAAAGGCTATAAATCAATAAATATAATAATATTGACTTGAATCTCAAAAAATGATTTTTTCTGCATTTTTAAATCAGAAGCTAGAAAACCTAAAATCTAATCAGTTCTCCGCATTGAAAATACAAATATTTTACTATAAGAACAAACTTTTCATTCCTAAGTTATAGTAGATATCTGAATTCAGACATTCAGACAGAACAAAAATCATGTTTAAAAATGATTTTTCTTCACTTTTCAAACATTTTTAAACTCAATAAGAAAAAAAGATGTAAATTTTTGCGTGAATCAATGAATGCTCTTAGACTCGCCCAGCAGGCAGGCAAATAAATAAATTAGTTTTAATTTAATTAACTTACTTTTTTTTAATTAAATATTGATTTGCTATATTAAAGCGGGGATGTTTACTAAATAAACCAAGAATATGTTATTTAACTTTTTACCTTCTTTAATCTTTTTTTCTTATTTATATTTAATTTGATTGATTGATTGAAATGCCAGCTCAGAACGGATCTTTATTTTACTTACGTAAAAATCATCCTCTCTTGTATGGATTATATATATTTCAATAAAAAAAATTATAAGTGAAAAAGAATTAATGGTATATTAATATGGTTGAATGAGAAGAGTGTAGTAACCTGAGAATACCTTACGAGGCGAACATTGATTTTCTTTTATCTCCTCAAATAAATAGGATTATTTTGTAATGAAGAAAAAGAGTAACTTACTGTCCTTCGGAATTCATGTGGTATTCCCCCAGGTAGTTGCGCGACCATTTTCATTGCGCTCAGCCATTGGGAGAAGCCCGAGTCCCCGGGCTGTGGCTCAGGACTGAATCGCATTTTGGTGTCCTCACCTGCAATTTTAAAAAATTCATTCATTAATTGAAACCGACCTTTTAAAAGATGAGATTTT
The DNA here is from genome assembly GCA_024734495.1 of Forficula auricularia. Taxonomy (NCBI): domain Eukaryota; kingdom Metazoa; phylum Arthropoda; class Insecta; order Dermaptera; family Forficulidae; genus Forficula; species Forficula auricularia. The sequence continues at coordinate 1,257,887 of JALMQS010000048.1, read as the reverse complement.
TTTCACTTTTGCTTCATGTAATAAATAATACAGTAAATTACCAGCGATTCTCAATAATATACGAGAGATCTCTGGAGTTACAGTAATTATGGATTAATTGTATTTAATTTGACTAAAACTTAATTAATATTCATGTGATATATTTATATTAAGCTGAAGATGAAATATGGTTCTCCGAAACACTTTAAATTCTTGAATAGTCGAAAAAAAAACGAAAATTTCCTCATTCTATCAATTTCTTCGTTTTTTGAAATTATAAAGTTTATTTTTTGTCTTGTTTTAAGTTATTCTAATTTTTTTTTCTCTATTAACATTTATTTATTTTATTTTTAGGATTATAAAACATTTTCAAAATGAAAAAAAAGTATCTAGACAAAAGTACAGAAAATTTTTGATAACGAGTTTGAGAGGCGTTCTAACGAGTTAAAGTCAATAAATAATTATTCCTCCCCCTAAATCCTCATTTGTGAGAAACAAGAGATTTTCCCTAAGTCATATTGGATACTAATAGAATGAACCCATATGCAAATTTGCTTATTTCAATTATTTCTAGAAGCTGAAACTCATGCTATTTTCAATCTTTGTTGTTGGAGAAAGTGGCTGTGATAAATATGTAGTGGATTGAAGGAGTTATTCAGCCAAAGCAAGGATGCAATGGATACAATAAAATTCCCAGAATAAAGACGTTTCGGCCTGAATTTATCCGGACATCTTCAGTTTATTAGGAATTATATACATATTACCATAAATACATGTGATTGTTCCTGGTTTTGTCAACAATAAGAAATTTAACTTCATATATTTAGTATTATACTGGATCTGAATCTTGGGCTTCAGCACAACATTAAATATATGAAGATAAATTTCTTATTGTTGACAAAAACAGGAACAATCACATTTACTTATGGTAATATGTGTATAATTCCCAATAAACTGAAGATGGCCCGATAAATTCAAGCCGAAACGTCTTTATTCTGGGAATTTTATAAGATCCAGTGCATCTTTGCTTTGGCTGAGTAACTCCTTAAACCCACTACACATTTTCAATCTTTTACAATCCCCATATACAAGTATCTTTGACTCAATTCCAATTCCCTGAAATTTCTCTCTCTCTTCTTTTTATGATATGAAATTCTCACTTGGTTTGTTACAACTTATTTCATCTTTATCATAATAAGAAGTGGCCAGAGACCTGATTGACTGAACAATCAATTAAATTAATTTTAAAATGGCATTTAAATTAGAAAATCAATTTGTTTCTCAAAAAATGAAAAACTAAATAAATAAAATATCTAAAAGAAAAAAGCAGGAAAAATAACAATTTCTAAAAAAGACAAATCGAAAATTAGTAAGTTTTTTTCAATTGATGCAAGATTTCTAGTGTAATAGTAGCTAATAATTATCTTATTAAAACTATTTGATTTTTTTTAGCATCCCGAGACCCTCAAGACAATACTCGAAATCAATTTAAAAATATCAAAAATCTTCAAGTAAACATGTACTTAGGGTTATTCGATTTTAACGCAAATTTCAAGGTACTTCTAGCTTCTAGCTATTAAGTTTAAAATCTCAAAGCTCTGCGACTTAGCATATACGAGATATGGACCATTAAAATATTTATTATTTTACTTATTAGCTGCACATTTGTACCAAGTTTCCAATTCTAACTCAACTATATGCAGACAAGAATATTTCCAAATGAACAAAATTTAAAGAGAACTGAATAGCGAGTCTTTCGAAAGTTTTCACTTTTTCCTCTTATTTATTTATGAAAATGATTACGTTCAAATTCCATAAGTTGTATTTTTTTATTTTAGATGATGTATGGTGTCGGATAATAAAAAATAAAGTATCTCATTAAATTGATCACCAAAGTTTCATCATAAAATTAAATATTTAAAATATTACCTAGTCACCTATGCATTTCTGATGAGAGAACATATTAAAAAGAAAATGGGGCCGTAAATGTGGTAATTTTAAACTAAGTATTTTAATTATTTTGCTAATAAAATTTGTCACTACATTAGTATTAAAAAAAAAATATCAACATCACTATTATATTATCTAATCAATAACACGAAATGGCAACGTTTATGGAAATGACACTCAAAGGTGAGAAAGAAATGTCAAGCGTATGCCTTAAAAAACAAATAAAAAACAACCTAAATTTAGTTCATGTTCTTTCTTCAAAAATATTGAGACACCACATGAGTGTCGGTCTTTTGGAATTACCAGGCGATGTTCTATAAAGACTCAAAACTGAATTTTCTACATCTTTATTATTATTATTTTATTTTATTTATTTTTTTGGGGGGGAGGAGTCTCGAGTTTGAGGAGAAGGTCGGTGAGATGGAGAGTGGTCGACGGTGGAAGGCTCAGGGGGGGGGGGTTAGCAAGAGGCCCGCAGAAAGCGACCGCCGCAACTAGTATGTAATAAAAAATTTCATAGCGTGAAAAATGTTTAACACCTTTTTATGCAAACACAGTAAAGCGTCGATAATCTGGCTTAATTGTGACCGGACCATGCCGGATTTTCGAAAAAAACAAACAAAAAAGGTCGTTTGAGTTCATGACAAAAAGAAAACTTGCTAAAACCGTTAATAACTCAGTTTACTGGTTAAATAATTGGAACAGATAAATAAAACCATTAATTAATATGAACTTATAATGTATTTTAATGAAAGAATATACATACATATTATGTAATCTACAATATATGACATTAGGGTGGCCCTTATTTTTGGCATTTTCGAATTTTACGCGTGCAAGGGCTCATATGGTTTTAAATAAATAAATAAAAAAAATCCTCCAAGTTTTAAGGTCCTATCTCAATTTTAACCTGTGCCTCAGAGCGATGTAAGATTCCCATCTAAATAACATGAGGATTTTGGCATTGAACGATCAATTTTTTATTCGGGCCAAAGCAATGGTTTAAAAAATTTGAAACTTTAGATTTTACCATTATAACAGTAGCTACCCTTCAGAATTTTTACAGATTTGTAGCTATTATAATTTTAGAGTCTATAACTTATTAACACTAAGATATGGCAGTATTTTATCTAGCTGTAACTTCAAAATTATAATAACTAAAAATCTGAAAAAACTCTGAAGGATAGCTACTATTTATAAGGGTAAAGTTTACAAAGATTCAAATTTTTTGAAATATTACTTTAGCCGGAATAAAAAATTAATCGTTCAATGCCAAAAACCCCATGTTATTTAGATGGGAAACTTGCATCGCTCTGAGGAACAGGTTAAAATTGAGATAGGACTTGGACTTGAGGGATATTTTTATTTATTTATTTCAAATCACATGAGACCTTGCAAGCGTAAAAATTCCAAATTACCCAAAATAAGGACCACCCTAATGTACATACATATCGTCGCTGATCTTACAAAACCTCGTAAGTCCTAAATTCATTGTTTACCAGAAAACAAGAAAAACCATTTTAAACAACAATACATACAAATGCAATGCAATATTTATTAAAGTAAAGTAAATTTTTGAAAAAACTTTTAGAAACTTTTTAAAATATAAAATACTAGAAAAGATCAGATGCTTGTTCTATATATATATTTCGGGGTATAAGCCCATCTTCAGGAGTTCAGAAAGGACATATTTTAAATTTTCAAAAATTTTCTTTACTTTAATTAATATGTTTCACCAAGAACCTACACCATTCTCCCTTAACAAAATCAATATTTATTATTTGTCCGTAGCGCGAAATTAAATTGGAATAGAATAATAAAGTATCAATAGATATATGCGGCGTGAAAAGTTGGTCGATATAAATGTATAATACGTATTTGACCAAAAATTGGACTAACAAGGTTTTGTAAGATCAGCGACGATATGTATTTACATAATACTGTACAGCTTATATGTTACATTGTCAGTGCTCAAATATGTATGTATGTATTCACTTTCAACTTTTTCACCAGAATTGAATTCGGAATATCCACGGTCTATATTTTTCACGTCCGGATTATCGACTACTGATATTTTCTTGAGAAATCAAAAATAAAAATATATTCCTTATTTTTGGGTCGCCCTAAACTACATCTATATTATATTTATATTTCAACTAATTTTAAGCCCACAAAGTACCAGTTAAAATAAATTACATTAAACTGAATAGACTGAAATGGAAAGAACAATTTATAAGAATGAATGGCTCAAGGGCCTCTAAATAGGGTCTTAATTCGATTCAAATAAATAAGTAAAAGAAGAGAAAAAAGACCAAGCCTGGAATGAAATTGTTCATTTTAAAGTTAAAAAATGTTTGCTCTCTTATTTTTAAAAACTAATTATAGATATTTATAATAATTCTTTAACGAGTCAAATTTTCTTATTTTTTCCTTCCGTATTAGATTCACTTTTAAATAAATATATTTACTTATCAAAACAATAAGTTAATCAGCTGAAAGTAATGGAAGGCAGCTCAAGGGTAGTGAAGAAAGAAAAAATCATCACATTTCCAAATAAGGTGTATTTATTTATTGGACTGTCATTATTCTCTTTTTTCTGGTTTCCTTTTAAACCAAAGTTTCTGTAGAATTTTTCCCTCCTTCTTCAAAGGGTCAATGAAGGAAACAAACAAGATTCTTCCTTCTTTTCTACTACAGCAGTGTTTTGAAATTTTTTCCTTCCTTAACAGAAGCATTAAAATATGATTTTTTTTATTCTTAATTGAAACCAGGAAGAAGGAGGGAAGAATCTTCCGAAACGTTGGTTTAAAAGGAAAGAACAAAAAGAGAAGAATGACAGTCCAACTTACTTGGCTATTTGGATAGGTGATGGTTTTTTCTTTCTTCACTACCCTTGGTCTGCCTTCCATTACTTTCAGGTGAAAATTCAACCGGGCAGTTAGCTCAAACCCTCGAGACAAAAACTCCCTCTGAATCGCAATATTTGATGCAAGCATAGAAATCTTTCACTCCATTAATATATAACGGAAATTAAAAAATTTAGCTTAAAATGAAAAAATGTTTTTCATACAAGTCCTGCTATTTTAATATAAAAGTAAAGATTTGAGCATCTTATTTTTGAAAAGAGTTGGAATGTTTTTCAAAAATGAGCTCGGATTCAGATTAACAAATCAATTTTAAACTAGAAAGAATTTAATTTTTAGGACAGAATCTAAGATTTTAATAGAAATATTATTAAATTGCGATTCAGAGGGAGTTTTTTGTCTCGAGGGTGTGAGCTAACTGCCCGGAAAGCAAGTTAGTTCTCAGGTTCGACTCCTGGGAGGATGAATCCCCTCTGATATCGCAATTTAATAATATTTCTATTAAAATCTTAGATTCTGTCCTAAAAATTAAATTCTTTCTAGTTTAAAATTGATTTGTTAATCTGAACCCGAGCTCATTTTTGAAAAACATTCCAACTCTTTTCAAAAATAAGATGCTCAAATCTTTACTTTTATATTAAAATAGCAGGACTTGTATGAAAAACTTTTTTTCATTTTAAGCTAAATTTTTTAATTTCCGTTATATATTAATGGAGTGAAAGATTTCTATGCTTACATCAAATATTGCGATTCAGAGGGAGTTTTTTGTCTCGAGGCTGTGAGCTAACTGCCCGGAAAGCAAGTTAGTTCTCAGTTTCGACTCCTGGGGGAATGAATCCCCTCTGATATCGCAATTTAATAATATTTCTATTAAAATCTTAGATTCTGTCCTAAAAATTAAATTCTTTCTACTATATACAATTAACACGTGGTCTCTTAAATTATTCCATCATTCAATCAATTAAAATAATGTTGCCTTCAAGTGCATTATTACAAAATATTGTCTTAAAATAAGATAATTACTTAGTCTCTTCTTTTCTTTTCTTTTGTGTGGAATATTCTTTTTTTCTGTTCATATGAGGCTAACTGCTTCAGAGCAGTTCAAGTTTGAAAGTTTGTAAATAAAGTTTAAATGAATAAATAAATAAAAAATAAATAAATAAATAGGAATCTACATTAATATATAATTCTCACTTAAATAGAACACGTCAAGTATTGGAATAATTATCTCTGGAAATTAACTTGTAGAAGTCTTCTAAATACAATAAAATCAATTACTCGGTAGCCACAGCAGGCAGACGAGCCTGCTTGCTGGGCGAGCCTAGTATTAATTGAAAAGATTTTATTTTGCCGAGCGTAGGATCGATTGATTCATAAAGAGAAATCAATAAGGTTGTCCACTGCTTGATAATATATACATATTGAAAAAATAAATATAATACTAATATAAATATATATATTTAATTTATTTTTCTTATAGAGTTTGTGTATTAATAAGGGTCAAAAGAAAGTCATGTGGGTGCACCACACACATATCATTTTGAAGGAGACAATAAAAGAGGTATCTTCAGCTGGAATTATAAATTTTATTTATTTATAACAAGACTATAGTTTCGAGGGCTTTGCCCCTTCATCAGTCTATTACAATTGATTCACAGGAATTAATTTATGAATAAAATTTATAATTCCAGCAGAAGACACACTCTTTTTTTGTCTCCTTCAATATATAAAAATTCTGCTACCCTCGGAACAAAAACTTTCAATTTAACATATTATTTTGATAAATTCCAGAATAAAATTATGAGTTATATATTCTCATGTTTAGCTAAATGAGAGAAAATCAACAAAAAACCGAGGGGGAACCGTGACCTAATATGCTGTACACCTATTTCCACTTACTACTTCTAAATATTTCCAAGTAATTTTCAAATATTTCCAAGTACTTCCAAATATTTCCAAGTAGTTCCAAATATTTCCAAGTAATTCCAAATATTTCCAAGTACTTCCAAATATTTCCAAGTATTTCCAAATATTTCCAAGTACTTCCAAATATTTCCAAGTACTTCCAAATATTTCCAAGTACTTCCAAAATACTTCCAAAGAGGTGTACACCTACTTCTAATCGCGGATCACCCCTCGCAAAAACCATCCTAATTAAAAAAACCAAAAAACCCCAATATCTTTTTTACTTTATCCAATGCGAAGCATGGGAGAAAGTATTGGAATCGTTCTCGCGGCAAGCGCGACTTCAAAGGGTCCTCAGGTAAAGACTACGGAACCCATGGACTCAATTAAGGTCACAAATTGAAGTATTCAATGAGATTGAATTTTAGCACGTGACGGTTTTGCCAAAAATTACCTGGGATCTCGCCGAGAGGCCAAAAAGTGCCATTTTTTTTTGGAAGTGCGTGCGGATGGATGGATGGATGGATGTGTGTGTGTTATCGTTTTTTTCGTCCACGAATTTTTCCACACCGTTGCACCGAATGAATTGAAATTGAAAACCTACCAGTATTTTAACAAAATGAAGCGCTGATTAGTTTTTGGTACATATCGGTCCACAAACATTAGTACTTTATTTCAGTACTTTTTTAGTTTTTTCTAAATATCATGAAAATGACTTAACCAATTTTGATGAAATTTAATATCCTAATTAAGTACCTTGGGACCCACAAAAAAGGTTAAATAAAGTTTTTAGTAAAATTATATTTTAAAGTACTTTACTCTAGAACATATTAATATTTCAAATGAATTTGGATAAAGTTCAGCAACGATCCGTTGCAGTTTATTTTTTAATTAAGAGGGATCCTCTTATAGAGGACGTTAAAATAAGCATTGAAAAAGAGATTCGATGTTTTTCGAAATGTGGTGCTATAGGAGAATGTTGCAAATTAAATGGATAGATAGAATTACTAATGAGAAAGGTTCCATTTAGAAAAAAAACTTCCTGTATAAGCTCTCGTAAAAAAGACTGTTTTAAAAATCATTCTGACAAAAAAACAACCATCTTGAGATATGCATTTATCCACGTCACAAGTCACAAGTATGTATCATATTTAAAAGAAAGAATTTAAAGAGAAATGTAAAGAAGCCATATATTATATTTTTGTGGCTTGAGTTCGAAATAGAAAAATATTTCCAGGACACACTTGGCAATCAATATCAAATATGAGGAAATATTGTGTGACTTATTCATTCCAATTCTGTTTAAAGATATCATTTTAAATCTTTAGTAGTCGAGTTGATGATATTGAAGATATGCCCAAGACCAGCACCAATGGTGGAATTATTTTATTTACTAAGAAAATAAGATGATATTGCTATCATACATAACTTTGATATAAAACAGTGAGTGGTCTTCAAACTTTGGTGACTCCCGGAACCCTTAGAACTAAAAGATTTTTCCGGGAAACCCCAACCCACCCTTAGAAAAATATATATTTTAAGTTAAATCAATATGTTATAGGTGCATTTTGTAAAGACTAGTAAAGAAAAGTATTGTATTTTTTGCTAGCATTTTTTTACTAATTTACTCATTAATAGCATAAACGCATGTGCCGCTTCGAAAGAATATATGCCAACACACGAAGATTCTGATTATTTTCAAATAAAATTATATCTGTATCTTTATACAAGGTGTAGCATAAAATACCACATTTTGAAGAGGCATATAAAATGAAAAAAATTAACTAGAAAAAACTGAATATATTTTTGAAAGGAACATAAAATAATTTTTTAAAATGTGTTTTAAACATTATATCAGACAAAAAAGTGTGGGTCAAAAATGAAAATTCTAGCACTTACCACCAAACTCAACCAAATTTTGCATACATATTTCTGGACCCCCAGAAGACTAGAAATGCAAAAACTAACCGACCCAAAATTGGGAGAGGGTCAAAATGAAAATTCTAGCCCTTCCGACCAAACTATGTATACAAAATTTGTTTAGTTTTTGTATTTATAGCATTCTGGGGGTCCAGAATATGTATACCTACACAATATGTTGAGGTTTGGTCAAAAGGGCTAAAACTTTCATTTAGACCCTCCCCCAATTTTGGGTGGTTAGTTTTTGCATTTCTAGCCTTTTTGGGGCCCACTGAATATGTATACAGAATTTGCTTTAGTTTGGCCTAAAGGGCTAGAATTTTCATTTTTGACCCCCTTCCCTTTTTTATTCGATGATGTTTAAACAAAAAAATTTATATTCTTTTAAAAAATATATTCAGTTTTTTTTCTAGTTAAATTTTTTTTCATTTTTTATACCTCTTCACAATGTGGTAGATCTTTATGCCCTACCTTGTATATTTCATTTAAAAACATTAGTCAACTAGGGTGAGTGCTTTGAGAATTTTTTTTTTTCAATGACGGACTCAAGGAACTCCCAGAGGTGTATCGAGAACCCCGGGGTTCCGCGTAACATAGGTAGGTTTGCCACCTCAGAACTAAGTCCCGCCCGGAGACGATGACTAAAAAAACCCAAAAAACACACATGCATACATATGCAATTTTTTCATTTATATAAATTAACAAATTCAAAATTTACATTCCTACAAATTAATTCAATTCTAATGACCACAGAGTAGTTATTATCCATAATATAACTAATAATAAACAAACTTAACAATTTAGTTAATATGAAGGATTTTATGCTTCATCTCTTGAAAAAGTAGATGGATAGTCCTTAAAATTTAATAAATAAATAAATAAATAAATCTTTATTCCTCGACCTGCTTAGAGGCACAAGTCCTCGGTGGCTAGGTCCTCCAAACATCAATACAATCTAGCTATAATACATTAATAAACATCAATACAAATTAATTACAACAATTTAAAAAATAATAAACAAGTAAAAAAAATAAAAATAAAAAGGCAGAATGTATGTTTACGAATAAATAACATGACCATAGATTTCCATCAAAAAGAAAAGTAATTTGGGCATCCAAGCGCAAAAACCCGATACCAGGAGCAAGCGACGCATTAGCCATCCCGGCATTTGCCATAAGTTGTTAAGGAAACCTGGTCAAAACCTTAACAAGGATGGTAAATTCTCATATAATTAACAATTTACGTATAAAATAAAAATAAATAAGAAAACTATGCAATATGGAAAATAGAAAAGTACATTAAATCATTGAGTGAGACAAATAATTTTATTATGGATTTTTCCTGTTTCTTTTCACATTGCAGTCTTTACAAGATCGGGATTTTGTGGGTTTTTTATGAAATTACTCGACAGTTCATGTCAAAATTAAGTTTTATGTACCCAGATACACGCGACAGTCTGCATAAATTTTTGTACATATTCAATTTTACTTACACAACCCGAGCCCGAGATAACCTACTGAAACGCGGAGAGGTGGCAAGACTAAACACAGGTTGAAGACCCCTGGTATAGAATATAGACTATTTCCCATTCATGCACGTTTGTAAATATTTAATTATTTAGTCATTTATTTAAATTATACCTAATATTCATAAAACAGTAAATCGAATAAAAATACATTTGAGAATTTCTTAAATGATTCTTTATTGAAATATTTCTAAGAATATTGGCCGGCAAAATAATCTTATCGAGTAACGGAATTCTTTCAATTTTTATTTCTCGCTTCATTTAGTGTCGAGAAGTCGTCAAGTCAACATCGACAATCATGTAAAGACATTCAAAGGTAAACAACCCTTAATATCTACACCTCTATTTTATAATTAACATTCTTATACATCACATTTTCTTTTCTTATTCATAACGATGATTATATTTTCGATAAAATGCGGCCTAAAATGTTTCTACACCCGCTCTCAAAAAGTCTTAGTCCGCAAGTTAGATGCAATTTAAGAATGAAATTAGAAGTATAATTATTTTCAGGTGAATCGTTATAACTTTATCATTAAAAATTGTATTATTTTGATTTTATATTCAAAATATTGGATTTTACCTTATTAATTTATGGATAATTTGATGAAACCATTCAAGAAAATTCAATATCTTAGTTCCCTCATTTACAACTAACCATATAAACACACCCAACACATACAAACATAAAAACATATAAACAACTTCAGTAAGAATTGTGCAAAATTTCTATTGGGACAGTTGAGAATTAGTGTTGAGTCAGTGATGATTTTCGTATTTATATACCATACATAAAGTAAAAATTAATTATAAGGGTGCTTTCATCTTAGAAAAAAATAAAAACAAAAAAAAAACACGATTATTCTAATCATCGAGAATCAAACCGTCGCAGCAGATACTTAGTCTCACTTCGATGAAAACTTGCGAGTCTATACCCAAATTTTGCCTAATATAATTATCTTTATTATTTATTATTAATATACGTATGCTTGGAACTTTAAGATAATCCATCTTATAGAATCGAGCTTGACAAGCTGTCATCCCTTAACCAGAATCCGTTCTTGTTAATTTTCTCCTGATTTTCCATGCATTGACTATAGCGAAAGAATTCAAAATAAATTGAAGGAAAAAGTGAAATTTTTTCAATACTCGGTACGCTGTTTATGACAAAAATCTAAATCTATTTTTATTTAGATTTAATATTTTCTCACCTAAAATATAAATTCAAAATCTACGCTCGCCAGTTATAGTCACATCAAATAAATGTTGTTTTTTTTTACATTTTTATCTGAGTTTTAGTGAAATCAGGTAATTAAAGAACTCGGGCTCTATTTCCATTATCTTTCCCAGTACCTCCGCTATATGGCTGGGCAAGCGGGGGAATTGCCTGAAGCCATGCTCTTAAAAGAGGCTTATGTTAGTAATTTAATTTTAGAAAATATTTTTTAGCCTATAATAAATTGCTTGAAATAAGGAAGAGAAAATTATATTTTAAAATTGTATTAATTATTTCCTAGGTGTTTTCTTATATTATTTTTTGAATGAAACCCGCTTTTAAAGTTTTTATTTTTTATTTTTTATATTTATTTATTGTCACCGGGAACAAAGCCCATTTAGACAGCACATCAGTAACGGTTTAGTAGGGTTAGTGAGGGAGGCGAGTTTTAGCCGGTAGAAATTTTTATACGCCAGCCAGGATCGAACCCCGGGCTTCCGCTCTAACATCGTCATAATCGATGCCGAAGTGGGCCAGCGGAGTTAGCCGGCTCGGCTAACCCGACTCCTCCTTTTAAAGTTTTAACAGTACACAAATTTTCATTATATCATTTCTTTAAAAATAAATGAGAAATGAAAAATAATTTACTACAAGTGTCCCGAAATATTAGTTTTATCCCGAACCTGCGATATCTAGAAACGGCCCTGGCCCTGTTCATAGTAAATTGTCATGACTGACAAGGAGTAAAGTAATATTTAATAAGAAGGGTTAAGAATTGTTTTGACTGGAAATACTTAAGTACTGTCTGGTAATTCACCTGGTTTTATTTTAGAATACAGAGATTGATTAGAATCTAAACGAGGCCTTAGTTGATTTTCTAAATCATGTCTTTCTCTATTCTATATGCAAATGTTGTCTTTCAGTAGTGAAGCCGATTTCAATTTCAAAAAAAAAAAAAGAGAAAAAAGATTCAATTTTTGTACAATGGATTTATATAAAAAAGAGAAAACACGATGTTCTATTTTGAAATCGATAAGCTCTAACTAATGGCTAATATGTATGCAAATTTGATTGAACCCTTTTTAATTAGAATTACGCTTGGTGAAAGAAGATTAAAGGCAATATATCAAGCGATTTATGTTTTTACAGCACCTTCTTACAAAAAAACACTATCAGCGGTGATGTATGACTAGTAGGTACATATGTAGTGAGCTTAAGGCAATAATCCTTAGAAAAAACAAAACAAAATGAATTTTTCCTATGCCTGTTATTGAAACCAGGCTTCCCAGACTACTCTCTCAATCGATGGGAGAAAAAATTGACGTTTGCGTTCGAGCCCCGGATCACTCTTCAATTTAGGGTTTACGTTCGAGTCCCGATAAACAAAAAATCGACAAGTGGCAAAACAAGCGATAGGCATGATGTCTCTTTGAGATATATAGAATAAATAATTACATGCAATGCAATAGCGAGTTCACCTCTCCTGTCATCTATTAGCAGAAAGTTATTAGAGAAACAAAGTCTATTCCCCCATAAGAATTATGGGATCCTGAAAATTTAACGCCAACAATTTAACGCTCCGTCAGTTTATCGCCTAAGCAATTTATAGTCTAGAAATAAATGACATATTAGTCAAAATGATGAGGTACGAATATATCTATCAATATATAAAAAACTAAGATTTTGTTGTTTTACAGCACCTTCTTACTCCCCGAGACGCCCCAAATTTCGCAAGTTCAATTTTCAAGCAAAGTTATAAAACAAAACACATTCACTAAAATTACTGTCTGTCTGTCTAAAATCCCCCCAAATTTTGGATTTAGACTTTTCAATCAAAGTTAGCAATGAAAACATCCTCAAAAAATTTCTATCTGTTTGGCCGCGCAAAATTTCTTCGCAATTGATATAAAAGCAGCTGATATGCGCTTCATTTATATTAATTAAAGAAATATCACATCTATTGATATTTTCTCCAAAAAGGGCTAAATTGGAATTCAGATAATACTGAGGTACAAAGAAAAAGAATGTTTTTTCTTATTCTAGATATTTAAATATAAATAATAAGAAATAAAATGACTGATATCAACGATTGGGGGGGGAAAATTGAGTAGGTTTATGCATCATTTAATATTTATGCAAGGGTGTCAAGATGGGGCTACCTCTGTATTGGGGGTGAAAATAAGGACAACGGTGATTGGTTCGCAATTGAAGGTACCTATAAATGAGGCTCTTGGAAGATCTCAAGTTAAAAATGGATAGGTACGAGACCAAAGTTTAAGACTAGAAAAATCATATATTCACTATTTATCATGACAACACCTGAAAATTTCAATCAAAATAATTCACAAAATGCTATTTTCTGATTTAACTAGTTCTCCGCATTGAAAATACAAACATTTTAGGCTTACAAGAAACTTTCTATGACCTTTCGTTCTAAAGATATCGGAATACATACACAGTGAAACTTTCCCAATGAATAGAGACTTCAAGATAAAATAATTTCATATTAAATTGAAAGTTTTTGCCGAGAGTAGCAGAATTTTTATATATTGAAGGAGACAATAAAAGAATATGTCTTCTGCTGGAATTAAAAATTTTATTTATTTATAACGATCGTTATAAATAAATAAAATTTATAATTCCAGCAGAAGACACACTCTTTTATTGTCTCCTTCAAAATAATTTCAGCCTAATGGAGAATGGAAAAGTCAGAGGTAGACCGATTTGGCATGGAGTGATTGGAAAACAATTGATAATAAAGTACACAATGGTTTTCTGATACAATATCAAGACGCATTGATACAGTATTTAGATCGAGATATTTCCTTTGATGACTACGTGTATTATCAAATCAATGTTTGCTGTCAATATAAAGTTTGTCCTGTTTTGGAATGAAGAGCCATGTCACATCTCAACTTTATAAGTTTCATAAAAAACAATGCTTTCGAAGTTTTTTTGAAGAAAAAACGCTTCCAAAGTTGTCACTTTACTAAAGTCGTTCTACTGTTCCCATTTGATTTTTGTTTTCTCTTTTTCTAAACTTTGATTCTCTTAAACTAGTAGCTCAAAATATTTCTTATAGAAGTTATTCTTGTTGTTTATCAGAAAAAAGTTTCGACTAAAATACCTTAAATTTGACTTTTATAATGAGATAACATTCTAATAATAGACAACTCAACCACTGAACCATCAAATCTTTAATTGTTGATTCATAAAGACAAATCAATGAAATAGTCCTCTGCTTGATGCAAATAAACTTATACCTTAGACCGGTCGTGAAAAATTAAATTTTTTCCGACGCTCCCCAAAAAGCTTCCTTTTGATGAAAAACTTGAGGATTTTTTTTTTATTAAAAACAACACATGTTTTTTGGAAATTTCTTATCACAAATAGTATTTTTCCTAAAATCTGCAATATAATATAATAATATAGTCAATGATTACCGTACAACTAAGAGAAATTATGTGAAATATTATTTATAGAAACTATAGACGTATGAAAGCGTCGGTAATTTAATAAATATAGATAATGATTGTACATTAACCTGCTAGCTAACTTACCGATAGGGAATTTACTTGGGAAATTATGGTCGTTCAAATTTATTGATGAAAATAATGTTAATAATAATGTAACATTGTTTTAATAATATCCAATTATCAAAAAATTATTATTATTCCATATTTAATGAGAAATCCCAAAAAAAAACCATGATTTTACCAAAAAATGAACTTAGATCGTGTTGTTTTTAATAATAAAAAAAAAATTACCTCGCGTTTTTTCATCAAAATGAAGCTTTTTACGGGACGTCGGAAAAAATTTAATTTTTAACTACCAGTCTAATATACCTACATTATACATATATATAACAAATATAAAGATATATAAGATATTATAATTTATTTGTTAAAGTCTATAATTTCGAAGGTTTTCTTTCATCATCAATCTTTTTAATTATAAATATTTTATTAGTTATTGCCATGGGTTAAAATTACCGATTGGGAGTATTCAACAAACGAATGACTAAAATTGAATTATATACCTACAACTACATATTATGGAAGTATTATGATGGTCTTTCGTCTATGAACGAGACGTTGAGTTGGACTGATGGCTTCATAATCTAGTTATTGATTGTGATTCTAAAGTGAGTCTAAGAATCCCGAGAAGAATGAAGAGAAAGAATGAGAATAAGAGCTAACTGACGCTCTGAGTCTCGCCGGAGTGTCCTATGAGTCCTCGATGCTCAGAGGAGTAATTGCCTAGCCTAAATGGCCAGACAATTTCATTAAGCGAATTATGCCTTGGGTTCTGTGCTTGCCATCTCTTTGAGCTTTGCTCAAAGCAAGCCGACCACAATATGTAAGTGTACCTATGTGATATTTATTTGCATCTAGCAGAGGACAGCCTCATTGTTTTTTCTTCATGTATTACAAATTATAATCGGTAATGCCTGCTTTTCCTGACGGCCGTAGTGAATTTTTTTCTCATGTGTCCATTAAAACGCGGCGAAAAATCATTTTCAGCTATTATTCTTTTCTGTCTCGCTGTGTGTCTGGATTTTGATGCCCACGATAACTAAAGTACGGAAAGTTCGTTTTGGTGCCAAAAAGTTTTTATTTTTCATTGCAGAAAACTGATTCTATTTCGGGTTCTCTATCCTCATCTTTCGAGAAAAGGGTAGTTTCTTAGTGAGGTTCTTATTTTGGGTATTTTCGAATTTTTACTCTGACAAGGGCTCATATGGTTTGAAATAAATAAAAAAAAATATCCCTCAAGTTTGAAGTCTCTATCTCACTTATAACCTGTGCCCCCAGCGATGCAAGTTTCTCATCTATTAACATGGGGTTTTTGCCATTGAAAGATCAATTTTTTATTCCGACCAAATTAATGGTTCAAAAAATTTGAAAACTGTAAACTTTATCCTTATAATAGTAGCTATCCCTCAGAATGTTTACAGATTTTTAGCTATTATAATTTTGGAGTCACACTAAGAAATAGCATTAATTTATCTAGCTGTAACTCTAAAATTAAATAACTCTAAAATTAACTCTAAAAAAAAACTCTAAAAAACTCTAACTCTAAAAAAATTAACTCTAGTAACTCTAAAATTATAATAGCCAAAAAATCTGTACTAATTCTGATGGATAGCTAGTATTATAAGGATAAAGTCTACAGAGTTTCAAATTTTTTGAACAATTACTTTGGTCGAAAAAAAATTGATATTTTAATGCTAAAAACCCCGTGTTATTTAGATGAGAAACTTACATCGCTGGAGGCATAGGTTATAATTAAGATAGAGACTTGAAACTAGGGGGATATTTTTTTTTTATTTATTTCGAACCATATGAGCTCTTGTCAGCTTAAAAATTCAAAATACCATAAATAACGACCATCCTAGTAGTTTCTATTATCTATTTTCAACCAAAAGCTTGAAGTACACCTTCTAGCTCATATCTAGATTAAGCTCTGAATTTCGTTTCTCTGTTAGTTGTCATTATTATCGGTTGGTTCCACGAAAACACCCTCAGGCCGGTTAATTTTTAGACACTTTTTGTGCTTTACCAGAAAATCAGCTTTTTTTGTTCTAAATCAAATTTCCATCTACTGAGAGCATGGTTTACTTTCAACTAGAATTGACAAATGAAGGTAACTTTCAACAGCTTATAATTAATTGCAAAGGCCTCGGAAGAGGAAAACAATACGTCCGCATATATCTAATATCATATAATGATATAGATAGGGGTAAACAAAGATGGCATTTCTTTCTGTTAATAATTCAATCAATAACAGAATATTACAACTGTAATATGATATGTTGAGTGACACTTCATTCTAACAATGGAATCACTTTATAAAAAGGTTTTCTTTCTCATTGAACACAATAAAATTATTATTATTATATTAATATTATTTATTTCTACTCTTTAAGCGATACATGAGAAACACTGTAAATGACTTTTATTAGATTTTTCAAGTTTTTCTCTCTCGGTTGTGTTTTATTTGCGAATTGAGACTGAAATAGAATTTCCTCTAATCTGTCAAACAAAGAGATTGTCAATCTGTCTTTTACCGGGTACGTATTTATTTATTGTTACTGTTTTTTTCACTTTGATAAATAAACACTTGCAATTTAAATATTATATATACGTTTTAAAATTTGTGAATACAACGAACAAATTGATGAAAAAGGTGAAAACTTTTTAAAGACTTCATAAGCTTAAGGTAAATTTTGTAGATGGTGCGCGGAAGGGTGGCTCAGTATAAGGTAGGGCCGTCCTAACAAATTTTATTTTAATATATAATAAAATCTATTTTTTTATTTATATATCGTGGTAATTTCAATTTTTTGAAATACAGGACGGATTCTTTGTAATAAACTATTATTTTATTTTTCCTTTTCAAAAAATAATAACCAATGATTTTATATATTATTTAACATTTGCGATTTTATTAGATAAAAAACCAATTATTTTACATTAATTAATGTATACCTTGTATTTTAGCTTCGATTGCGGAGATTGCTTCTCCACCATCGAGTGTCCTTATTCATATTTAGTCCTTGTTTTTAATAAGAGGAAAAATCTAATTAGATAAAAAAACCTCTTTTCCGATAATTATTTCAATTCCATTATTCCCCAATCAAGTCGATTGTGATCTCCCGAGACCATTAGATAAAAAAATATTAAAACTAATATTTAAAGTTAATTTGTCTAAAACTATTAGTGGGTTTTAAAATATTTGTTTTTATGCTTTTATCATAATATTTTTTTTTTTGCTTTTTGGAATTTTTAGCCATCAGCCAATTTGCGATACCATTATTAATTGTTCTTCTATCTAGGGATCAGATTTTTATAGATATTTTTATAGATATGAGGTAACATAGACACAAAAAGAAAAAAATCATTCGAATAGAGAACCTCTTCCTTTTTTGAAGTCGGTTAAAAAAGAGGGAGGGGGCTGTTCAAAAACATTTTAAAACAAAAATTGAAGAAATTTGCTGATATTTCTAATAGGATAGCATCATATATAAAAGGAGATATTACTATTAATTGCTAATGGGACCAAAATTAATAAGGGGCTATTTCGTAAATAATTGTAATTATTTTATTAAATATTATATATAAGCCAGGTGTATGGTAAAGTCATGTGGGTGGCCACATCAGTTTATTTTTTGTTATTAGGTAATATTAAGTTATTAAGGCTTCTCTATAGACTTCAATAAAAAGTGAATTTTCGAAAAAATTCTTTATTTTTTTCAAAATTCAAAACATTCACTTTTTACACGCTTTATATTAGCTTCACCTGTATGTATCTATCTATCTATGTATCAATGTGACTTTTGTTCTGTTAAATTCCGAAAACATTTCTCTATAAAAATAATTGTTTACCCAATTTAAATGAAATTAAAAATGTTCTCTATAAAAATAATTAAGACTGAAAAGTAAAAAAATAAATTAGATTAAAAAAAAACTTAAAAACAGGCTTCTAAATGTACAAAATAATGTAATAAACGTAAAGTCAAAAAGCGTGGGGCACTTTTGTTGAAATTAATTAAATGGACATGTTTCTGCGCCCCACACTTTTTGACTTTTACGTTTATTACATTATTTTGTAACTTTTTAGTAGCGTGTTTTTTAGTAATTTTATAATATAATTTATTATAAATTGTTTCTCTAATAATAAAATCTATTATCAAATCATCTTAGATATTTGATAATTCTAAAATTATATTTTAATAAACATTTGAAATTAAAATTAAATTACAAAATAATAATTATTTTTAAAATAACGCAACATCTGATAAAGCACATAATAAGTTATAAATTTAGAACATAATCAAGTTCTACTTAAATATAATTATATATCGATTAATAAATGAAATTAGCAAATAAAAAATGAATCTGGCATGCGACATGTGCTTTGATAAAGAGTCATACTACCCTCCCTACCCCCATGTGTTATCTATTTACTATATAAATTAAAAATAAATATAGTAAGTCGGCTTTAGAAAATGTGAATTAATCTACTATGATTTGTTGTTTATTGAGCTTTGTTTTATCAAGAATCAATATTTTCTAAAAACAAAGCAGCTGATTCAATTAACAACCATAAACATCGACTTTTTATATTACAAATTGTAAAAAAATAAAAAACATTTTTTTAAATCTAATATCTACGCAATTTTTGGAAATAAGATAATTTTTTTTGTTTCCAAAATGATTTGAACTAGAAAGCTGAAACGTAGTTTAATGGTCCACAGCTTATTATAAATGAAATCTAATGGACAGTAGCAGAGTTGTTGAAACATAAAGAGGTACAAAGAGGATTTAAACAAATAATTAATATATATATACATGTGAGTATGTATAAGAAGAGAACAACCTCTTTGTTTTTCTGTATAATAAATGAGATCTCGCTGAATTTCAGCTCCGAAGCTAAAACTAACTGTTCAAGAGCTCCTCATTATTTTCTGTTTTTTTAGGAAGGCTTGTTCTAAAGATAAAAAGTTAAATATCTAAATAACTATGTTTTAGAAATAATAACATTTTAATATCAAAACGAACTTTTTACGGCCATTACTTCTTGATTCATCGTGGGTGTTGGCGCCCAGTCTGACATACACACAACCGGAGACATTTAAAAATCATGTTTGAAAAATTTTCTCCACTTTTCATACATTTCTAAACATTATAAGAATAAAAATAATATTTTCAATAATTCGACAGCTTCGGTAGGCTTCAAGTCGCAAATTTCTCACAAAATACCTTAGAAAACTCATGAAAACAGCTTAGTGTATTTTTGATCAAAATTATTTTGATTGTTATATGAAAACAGAACTCTCGACTTTACGTGACTAAAATTACTTTCTTAGTAATTTATTACTAATGAAGTTGTTGAAGCATTTATTTTTGTGATTAATTTTATGAAGAGTTGAATTTACAGTTAAATTACACATAATTAATTATAATTATTTATTGAACACGAATAAATAATACAATAAAACTACGACGTTTCGATCAACTTATTCTGCGATCGTTCTCAAGCATGACCACCCACTCTGATTTTTAGTAAGCCTACCTAAAATCGGAATGGGTGCTCACCTCTCATACTTGAGAACGATCGCTGAAAAAGTCATTCGAAATGTTTTATAGTACATATTATTTATTCGTGTTCAATAAATAAATTATAATTAATTATGTGTGATTTAACTATAAATTCAACTCTTTCTTAGTAATTGTTTAACATAATAATTAGATATTCATATGAAAGATTATTACCCATGCATGGAGATGAAGGGAAGGCCTAACTATTGTTTCAAATGAATAATAAATCAAGAAGAATTTAAAAGCCAAATCAAAGATTTTATTAGATTTGTTTGATTTAATGTCATAATGGATCGCCCCATCCGGCATTTAAATCCATATGCTAAACCTGCATTCTGAGAAGTCGGCTTAAGACAGTGACATATTGGTGGGAAAAAGTCGACCCTGTGGTATTCAGCTTACAGAGAACCAGGGAAAGAATAGGAAATCAAATTGAAAAGATATTGTTTTGCCGAGATTAGCAGAGTGGATTGATAAATAGAAATCAATGAGGTTGTCCCCTGCGTGACGCTTATCTGAATATTTTAATTGTAAATTTAAGTATGAAATTTTATATCTTCGCACACCTTTAAATTTCGCACATAATAAGTCTTCTGTTTTGAAAAAAGCTTTTATAAAATAAGTGGAAAACAACATTATAAACTTGAGTGTTTGTTGAGTGTTCTTATTGGATACGAGAGGATGAGAATCTGATTTCAACAGAGGAGTTGCAGGTTAGTTTCACAACTATATTTTCATTTACAATTACAACATCACTAGAGGCTCTGATTTCACCAGACTTTACATTCATAAGAATTTAAAAGTCGAATCAAAGATCTAACTAAACATGTTTGATTTCATGTCAGAAGGGATCACTTCCACGCCCCCAACTTGCGTTCCGGCTATATGGCTTAAAGATAAAATAGTATTTTTTTTTATAAATTCGAAAAATTCACTTGTTTTTATTTGTTTTAAAAAATATTCATACTCACTTAAAATATAACTTCTTGGGAATCAGAAATATTTTTTTCCAAAGAGAAAAATAAATATCTACTGTTTGTGATTTGTTAGGATGATTTAAAAGTTAATAATACAACAACGTACGAAACGCAATGGTTATATTTTAAATAACAGGAGTTTTTAACGGGTTATAGTGGTGTTTCACAATAAAAATTAACATTAAAAAAATTAAAAACTCTTTTAATTATATTTTTGGAGTTTTATTTTACTCTATACATATTTCGGGTCATCATCAGGAGTTTACAAAAGACTATATCTAGAGTAAAATAAAACTCCAAAATATAATTAAAAGAATATTTTAATTTTTATTTTTAGTGTGAAACACCACTATAACCCTTTAAAAAACTCCTATTATTTAATGTTTCACTATAAACCAACGCCGGTTTTCCTAAATGTTATATTTTAATTTCACTACATAATTTAGTGTTTAATTTAGAGCCTGAGGAAGTCTTGTTTGGAGGTGAAACGTCGAATAATATACCCTTTAAAATGGCAAGAAATTATGGTTCCAATTCATAAGAAGTAATATTTCAATTTGCATCATTGAACAGAATATAGTGATTAATTTATAGTAATTATTTCATTTTTGAAGCACGAAAATTGCAGTCAGGCTGGAGAAGGTTACTAATGCATTTCAATAGTATTTTTTTTAAATGAATTTTTACTTAATTTAAAATAGATATATAGATGTATTTAATTGTAAGAATAATGTAAAATAATTTACATGTTAATAATACATAGAATATTTAAATTTATAACAGGATTTTTATACTGATTTTTTTGTAACCTCAATTAATATATTAAACATTTAGTACAATTTATTGATTTTGCTCGAATAAAACTGTAATGGAAACAGACAAGCAGGGTGCATTTTTGGCAACTATTTCATGTATTTTTTTTTATTTTTTCTTATTTTCTTGAACCCAATCATTAATTCATTTTGTTTTCGTAAAAGTAATAAAAAAATCTAATCTAAGTCAGTTGGCTAATGGAAAATAAAAAAAGTAGATTAAAATTAAAATCTGTTTTTTTCTGAGTAGAGCGGAGTTGTTGAACTTATAAGAATATAAAAGTGTGTCCTCTGCTTGATTTAAATAAATACACTCATACGCATGTAAATAAATAAATAATAATGATATTTAGGCCGGTGATTATGAAAGTGCCCCAAGTCATTTTTTTCTTCATTTCCAGATAATTAAATTTTATATAAAATAAACAAGATTTGGATCTTGTATAACGATACAATTACAAATTCATTTAAGGTTTGAATTTGCAACACTGACTTAAGATTATTATATACCTTAAATGGATCCTAATTTTATTAAATTATTTTGAGGAGGGTGGAAATTTTTTTGTTGTGTCGAAAAAAATATATTTTTGTATGATGAGGTTAGTCCGGAATACTGGTTTCTCAAACTAGAAACCAGGGCTTTGAGTGACCACTTTTTTGAGTGGCTCCCCTCAGTGCTCCGATATTCTTATAGGAATAGATTTAGAATTAGAATTTCATCTCAATTTATAAAACAGTTCGGTGAAATATTGATAACGCACAGACCAAACCGCTGGATCTAAAGGGCTGACATTTTGACAGTGCATGGGGATCTCTATTTAGAACGATTATTTCATCAAATCGATTGAAATTTAAAAAAAAGTCTAAATGCTCTTAAGAGAAAAATATAAAAGTTTTATTTGGTATCCGAAAATTGTAAAATCATGAGGGAAAATTATAACTTAAAAAAAAATAGGACAAGTTCATGGTTATAATTTTGATTAGTGTTAGGTTGAGAAAAAATTCCATAAATACAAAATCGCCAAAGTCAACTATTTTTATGAATCCTGGAACAAATATCATTTATCCAGATCCTGAGATTTTTATTTTATATTTATATTTTTATTTGTGCCTGTATGTAAGTAAATTGAGAAATCGCTCAGATTATAGCCAGAGATTTAAGATTTATTTTAGCCGACTTCAAAAAAGGAGGAGGTTCTCTATTCGACTGAATTTTTTTTGAAAAAATAACCTTACAAAAATCACAGAAGTTTCGCTGGCTTTTGTAATAGTTTAGTTTTTCTTCTATTTTCAAAATCTTTTTTTAGAAAAAATTTAAAAGTTTATTTTTAAAGGCAAAGCAAAAAAATTTAGGAAAAACGCCTGTAGATAGGCAACCAGTTGACAGCTCTTACAATCGAATGCATAACACACAGGCTTGCTCAGAATCAACCGGAGGCCCAGAATAAAAAATGAAATTTTATAACTCAAAATATAATTATAATTTAATTAAAAATCGTTGTTTTTAATTTATCTCGTATTAGGTATTAAAATTAAAACCTTATAATAAACATATTATTTTAGTTCGTTATCAGCAATTGATTTTTCATTAGCAGTAATTTTTTAATATGTTAAAATTATTTTAAAAATTATAAATAATTTCTATGTATGTTTTAATTTTCCAGCCTCTTATTGGAATATATCCTATAGGTATGTAATATTTGTTTAGTATTTACATAAATAAATACAAATCTTTTTATATGGACACAGACCAAACCGCTGGCCCTAAAAGGCTGAAATTTTGAAAATCCATTTCTATAATGACATGAATAACCACTAAGAAGGGTTTTTTTGAAATCCGAACTCTAAAGGGAGGAAAGGGCTCCAAATTATGTTTTCGGAGTTTTTAAAGATCTCTTAAATCAGAAAAGATATCGGTTTTACTAGCTGAGAAAGGTGAAGTATTAAAATACAAAAAACATATATTTTTCTCTATTTGCCCTTGAAAAGGAGATATAGTCATTCAAAATTTCCAAAATTTACAATAAGCTCTATCTGCTGGTTTTTTCAAGATTTAACATTCAATTTTGGTACTTGATTCTATTTTTGAAATATCTCGGGAGAATTTTTTCAAAATTTGACTCCTGAACCAAAAATGGGTGATTTTTGATTTTGGGGTCTTAAACACAAAAGGCTCGTTTTTAGTCTTTTTGAAATTAAGTCCGCTGCCTCTAAGTTGACAACATCTTTTTGTGTACTCTAATGTGAACTGTCATAGAGTCCAAAACATAAATTTAATTTAAAAGTTTTAATTGCTTCGCAGTTTGTATTTAATAATAAATCCACCGCCTTCTAATCAAGCTAGCGCGGGTTCAAACCCGACTAGCGGCAGATATTTGACCGGCTATAATCTGATCCCTACACTAATTTACACACACTTTCTACACACCCAAGGGCACTCAATGGCCATAATGGACTATAGTATCCGAAGGCCATTAAATTTAATAATAATAAATACATTGTTATTTTTGTTTAATTTTATTTATTTTCAATAAACCGCTTATATATTATGTACTGGCCAAAATAGCTAGAAGCCATTTATAAAAAATAAATAAATAAAATACAAAATCCTTAGTATGAGATAGTCTAACTTGCGCTTGGCCGTTTTTATTTGATTTAGACCTGTTTCATATTCACCAACAGATAAGTAAATAACTTCATCAAATAGACGACACACTCTAATTTATTCTTATTTTAACACAAGCAGACCAAGATGTAAAAAAATGTTGGACTTGATAAAATTTTCATTCAAAATTTTAGAAAAAACAAAACACTCAATGGGATACGTTTGTATCCCATGACCCATGTCATTTTGAAAATATTAGTCAACGGAAATTATTGATTAATTATTTCTCATTAATATAATACTATTTATCGATCTTGCAATACACCTTAAAGGAAACATATGTTTGCTTAATTTTTAAAAAAGAGTGACCATATTCGTTAAATTAGCAGGTTTTTGTCACAATATCGGAATAAATTTATTAATTACAGCAAATCTTGTTTTATTTATATTAATTCACTATTATCTTTTGGGTATTCAGTGCTGGTCTCTCTCCAGAAGTACTAAGATAAACTTTTTAAAAATAATTAAAACAAGTATTTTGATTAAAACAAAAAGTAATTTATTGGAATGATTAAATTTATTTCAATATTGTGACAAAACACCCTTGAGGATTAACGAATTTTGTTTGTTGCTGTAGTCTTTGGCGTTCTGGGGTTTGTTTTCCACTCTGGGATTTTTGTTTGCAACAAATATTCAAATGTATCATTGGGATTGTATACAATTGACATTTTTCTAATTATTATTTTTACATGATTTATTTAACTTCGTTTCTCTATTTATTTGTTTAGATTAAATCTTGTAATCTAATTCTTGCCCTCTTATATCATTCCAATTTTATCAAAAGTTTGCAAACATACGTATTTTCTATAAAAAAATATTTTATAAATTTTTGTCTTTATCCCCTGGATTCTTAAACTCTCTTGGATTTTCTAATGGTCAACAACCCCAACAATATGGTAACTATGAGAAAGTTTTATCGGAAAGAAATCAAAATCTGAGAACTCTATATTTCTCCTCATTTCCCGAATTTTTAAATGACAAAAATTCTAAAAATTTGAGTGTCAATTGACAGGTATAGTTCAAATTTTTGTTTCTGTATCCATTTCATCGTCGAACTATGAAATGTCCAAATTTAAAAAATTTAAAAAGTAGACAATAAAAATACTTCATTTCATCTACATATCGTATTGTATTCAGTTCTCATATATTACCTTCATGTTTCTTATTTTATATTACGGACTGTATTTTTTTGGTACTTATACATTAATAGGGATAACATATGCCTGTTGTGTATTGATAAATATAATAAATAAATAATTAACCATTCAAGTGTATGACGTATTCGCATTCCGAGGCTTCCGAGCCTTTTATATCTTCTAAAACACTTAAGATATCAAATTTATTCTTATTTGATGTTGATCAGAAGAGAATGAATGAATTAGTTGAATTTTTAGTAATTTTAGTACTTCTGAATTCCGACAGGAACAAAAATTCCATAAAAATTTCAAATTTGGGCCTCTCTAACATTGTCATTATTTAGGGTAATTAAAATTTAAAAAAATTAGTCTATTACTACTTTAAAATAATTTTACAGAGATACCTTATACCCTATAATAAAAAAGTATTTTCCCTGTTTTAGAGTACTCCGTTCGAAAGTAAAACTCAAAATTGATAGTGTCGATGCAATATCTGTATATATGTTTATTTGTCTATTCGTCTGTCAGTAAGTAGCACATAAACTATAAATTACATATTTGAAATTTACTAGCGATATTTATACATTTCTTTCTAAATTAAAAATTATATTATGATTTTAAATTGGTTATAATTATAGGGAAAGTCAAATTTTTTTCTGGGTCGAAAAAAAAAATATTTCTTTTTTTACCATAGGTATGAGGTACATCTTTAAATATATTTTTAAGTAGAATTAGACTAAGTTTTTTAAATTTAATTAAATACTAACTAAATCTTTCTGTATGTTTCTGCTTCCGTCTATGAATATAATAATGTTATACATACATAAGATTAATGGGTTCAGAAGTCAGAATAAATAAAAACATCTCAATTCGATATTTCGAGCAAGATACGAGGTAGGTTTCACAAAAGTGTGAAACCTAACTCGCATCTCAAGTTTTATTATTATATTAAAATGTTTCACCTAGAACCAACACCTAACTCCTTAAAAGTTATCGATATTTCGGTTTATCTTATTTATTCTGGTTCCTAAAGGATTCCTCCAAAGAATTTTGGGGTTCCACGTGAAATTCACTAACTTTATACAAACAAATATTTCCACACTGATAATTTAGTCTAAAGCGAAAATTAAAATTAACCCAACTATCGGACACTCAAATAAAAGATAAATTTAAAAATTCCAATTAGTGACTTTTAGTGTGACCACGTCATAAAATGGAATATCCGATTTTTTCAAAGAAGGCAATTTAATGTTGATTACCATTGTCCACCACTTATTAGTGTAAAAATAGATTTTCTCTATACACAACAACCAAAACTAAATATATGATAGAAGCAGATTAGATGCAAATTCTGACATGAGAATATAATTATCGACGATTAAGCCAGATCTTGAGAAAATTATACAGATAAAAAGAAACTTAATTGAATGGATATTGATGAGGCAGTCAGAAAAAAAAAGGAGAAGGTAATTTAAACTATCTTTTTATTCATAAACCGACGTTGCGGAGGCTATTACCTCCTTCTTCAGGGTTTTGAAAAGTCAGTGAAGGGAATATCTTCCGAAACGTCGGTTTATGAATAAAAAGATAGTATAAATTATCTTCTTCTTTTTTTTGACTGCTTCATCATTATCCACTCAACTTCACTTATCATTCCATCTCCAAAAATTACTTCAATCTTATTAATACAGAAACTTAATATTTCAGATTAAAAAATTATTCTTGTGTTGTAATTTTCTCTTATAAGTATTTTTCCTTATAATAATTTGATTTTTGTTTTATAAATAAAGTAAAGCATTATACAACATACATTGCAAGTATTTTATTTTGCCGAGAGTTAGGAGAGATGTTGATTCATAAAGAGAAATCAGTGAGGCTTCTCCACTGTTTGATGCATATAAAAATATACATATCTATATATACCAAATAAAAATATGTAGGTATATTTATAATGATTTTTCAGACTATAATTTCGATGGTTTCCTCTTCATCATCAGTCTTTTAATTAGAAATGTTTTATCTGTTATTTCTCATGGGTTCAAATACCCGATTGGTATAGAAAAATTCGTTTTGTTGTTATATAGCAACCCATTGTATGTTATGTGGCTAGTTTGCTATTACAACAAAACGAATTATTCTACAACCAATCAGGTATTTGAACCCATGAGAAATAACAGATAAAAAAATTTATAATTAAAAGACTGATGATAAAGGTGAAACCTTCGCAACCATAGTCTAAAATAATTATTATAAATATACATATTTTTATTTGGTGTTTGCGAAAACAAACAAAATTTTATATTGTTGTTATGGAAAGAAACTATTTTTCACATTTTTTTCTACAGCTTATGATCGTAATTTTAAGTAGCAGGTTTAATTGGATGATGCTGCATCTCTTTTTCTTTCGAACGGCATTAATATGTCATATATGATAAAAAATGGATGTTAGCAGGCTTACACTCTAAGGCAACGATATATGTATATTTTTATTTACATCAATGAGAGTATCTCACTGATTGCTCTTTATGAATATACATTGCGTTTATTATTTAATTTAAATAAATAATGTTCAAATAATATGTAACATAAAATAAAGTTGTGTACCGCTGAGCTAGTCAATAGATCAGATGTCATGACAATCTGGCAAGATAAAAGGGTTGAGGGGAGACCAGGTGGGGGATTGGAATCGATGCGATAAGGAATTTATCGAAAAGCAAGGCAGGCGCATGCAGTAGCCTGCCGGCTGCCACTCTACATATGGATCGGGGATATTTGGGCTGTCTGCCGAAGACACACTCACTGGGGGCGGCGTTGGCGGCGGCTGCAAGTTGCTTCTTGATGCTCTTGAGGATTCCGCTCATCCGGCGGGGCAGGGACACTGGGGTCACCGGGGACACGGACACTCACTTGGCGCTTGCACCTGTACCAGCCTCCTCATGCTCGCAAGCTGGGAGCCTCTCTTCGGCGCCGTTCTGGCCACGAGTGGTGCCGTCAGCGACGCCACCGCCGCCGCAGCCGCCCCTCCGGCAAGGGGCGGCCGCCCTCGCTAAACTTAAGCGACACCAAACGCCGTCACCCGGTCGGTTCGGCGGGGGGGCTCGTTTCATTTCATTCTACGAGGTGAATGGAACACGGGGTGCGTTCCGACAGAGGGGACAATAACAAAAAGAAAGATCGCACAAAATGACTTTG
This sequence comes from Forficula auricularia, assembly GCA_024734495.1. Lineage (NCBI taxonomy): Eukaryota > Metazoa > Arthropoda > Insecta > Dermaptera > Forficulidae > Forficula > Forficula auricularia. Next base: position 1,228,642 of record JALMQS010000048.1, on the reverse strand, counting down.
TTTTCTCCCCTCGACAGTTATGGAAAATCATTCGATTTTTGTGTGTTTAAAAACATTCAGAAACATAAATATATACTAATCAGCGGAGTTTTATTTTCACCAGAAATTGGCCGATTTTTAGGGTTCTGTACAAAAGTAAAAGTGGAAAGTAAACTGGATAGATAGAATTACAAATGAAAATGAAGTTCTTTTATTTATTTATTTATTTATTTTAATGCAATCAAATGCAAGAAGGGGAGCACCAGTAAAGATGCAGCCCCTATGGATCTCGAAAGACCTTCGCATTACCGAAGAGAAGGGGAAGTTGATTAAGTGAGAGGGTGGAAACGTAGGTGTTTATGCACTCGGGTTTTGAAGGTTTGAAGATTATAAGTGCTGGGAAAGATGGAGGCTGGAAGAGAGTTCCAGTTGCTTGAAGTCATGTGGATATACGTATTGGCGAATGAAGTGGTCCGGCACTTTTCCAATTTGACCGCGAAAGAGTGTTGGGAGTCGAGTGCTACGCGCAAAACATGCTTTGGGGGGGGGGGAATTACTGATTTTATCTCATCAGAGCACCTCTCGTGATAGTATCTATAAATAAACTGCAACGGATCGTTGCTAAACTTTATCCAAATTCATTTGAAATATAAATATGTTTATTCCTTTATATAAATCAGATATCACTTGCAATTTGCAGTTCATGTTGACTTTAATTAAAAATAATGATCGATTCTCATTTAACAGTCGATGAATAACAATTCTACATTGGATTTTTGACATTTCGGTTATTATTGGTAATCATTGATTAAGACATGGAGGAATCGACTCAAAATCAAAAATAGCGATTGATTCTCATCTAATACTTGAGAAATAATAATTCTACCTTAGATTGTTGACCCTTTGATTATTATTGGTAACCATTGCTGAAGACATGGAGGAATCGACTTAAAATAAAAAATAACGATCGATTCTTATCTAATACTAGAGGAATAACCATTATTGCATTCCATTTTTGATGTTTTGACTATTAATGGCAACCTCTACTGCCTCTCAAGCTTGAGTTGTTTACCAAAAAAGAATTTAGTCTTTTTGATTTTAAGTCGATTCTTCCACGTTTTCAGTAGAGGTTGCCATTAATAGTCAAAACATCAAAAATGGAATGCAATAAGGTTATTCCTCTAGTATTAGATAAGAATCGATCGTTATTTTTGATTTTAAGCCGATGTCCTCCATGTCTTCAGCAATGGTTACCAATAATAATCGAAGGGTCAAAAATCTAATGTAGAATTATTATTCCTCAAAAAATAGATGAGAATCAATCGCTATTTTTGATTTTAAGTCGATTCCTCTATGTCTTCAGCAATGGTTACCAATAAAAACCGAAACGTCAAAAAGTCCAATATAGAATGGTTATTCCTCAAGTACTAGATGAGAATCAATCGCTATTTTTTTTTTTTTTTTTTTATTTATTTATTTATTTCAACGGCATGTGCCTTTAAAAACTTTACAAAAAGTAATACAAAGAAACACTACTTAGTAAAAAGTAGAGAAAAAAACAATAAAGTTAAACATACAAATACTAAACAACAATACAGAGTAAATCAGATATAATAATTATGATAGTGAGTATTTAAATATATGAAAGTGTGTTTATTTTTATAATTCTAGACATTCTGTTGGTATCTATAGTAAAATTCAAAACGCATGTTTTTTGGGAAAGGGCGTTATAAGCGATGCTTAATCTATAAATAGGGTTGGTTTCGGAATGACGTGTAAATGGAACTGGTGGATAGAATGGTTGATTCTGTCGTAGTGGGTACGAGGGATTGTTCAGTGGAAAAAGAATTTTAAGCTCAGGACAACGAATGGTATCAGACATAATTTTAAAAGTGAATAAGTTGTCGGAAGCAATCATAGACGAAAGAATAGTTGACATGTCGAAAGTTTCAGCGATTTTCAAGTAGTCATGATCGTATCTAGACATAGGGCTACCAGAGAGAGACGCTAGATGTCTCAAAACTTTATGCTGAATTCTTTCAAGTCTAGCTATGTTGGTTTTTAGATTCGGTCTCCAGATTGTTGAAGCATACATTACGACAGATTTAATCAAACTTATGTATAGGTATCTGATACAATTGGGGCTCCTAAAAGCTTTAGTGTTGCGAAATATGAACCCCCAAGTTCGGTTAGCTTTACTAACCACATGATTAATATGTTCATTAAACGTGAGCTTTGAGTCAAAGGTGACACCAAGGTCTTTGATTGAAGTTACTCTAATGCAATAAGAAGTATCGTCCAGATAGTAATTGTATGAGATAAAATATTCCTTTTTTGAGAATGAAATGGTGAAGCATTTGTCAAAATTTAGAAAAAATAAGTTTGCTTTGCACCAGATAGTTAAGTTTTTTAGGTCGGATTGTAGCTTGTTGCAGTCTGAAACTTTAGAAATGTCAAAAAACAATTTGATATCGTCTGCGAATAGCAATATATTGCAATGTTGAGTTACATTGACCAGGTCATTAATAAATAAAAGAAACAATAGGGGACCAATATGGCTACCCTGAGGGACCCCAGAGGGTGCTAAGAATTGTTGGGATACCGCGCCATTGATTCGGACGATTGAATATCTATCGGAGAGATAATTTCCAATCCATAGAATTATATTAGTTGGAAGATTAAAGTACTTAAGCTTTAGCAACAAAATTTCATGATTGATGAGGTCAAAGGCTTTTTTAAAATCAAGGTAAATAGCGTCGAGTTGTGTATTTTTGTTATATTTAATATAAATTTATATTTAATACTTATTTGAAAGTATTATTTTTATTTATTATTTTTTTGCTTTTAAGCATGTTAATGATCCTTCCGCAGGTTCACCTACGGAAACCTTGTTACGACTTTTACTTCCTCTAAATGATCAAGTTTGGTCATCTTTCTAGTAGCATCGGCAGCATTATGAATAACGCTATCGCGCACCAGTCCGAAGACCTCACTAAATCATTCAATCGGTAGTAGCGACGGGCGATGTGTACAAAGGGCAGGGCATTTTAACTCGATTCCTATATGTCTTCAGCAATGGTTACCAATAAAAACCGAAACGTCAAAAATCCAATATAGAATGGTTATTCCTCAAGTACTAGATGAGAATCAATAGCTATTTTTGATTTTAAGTCGATTCCTCCACGTCGTCAGCAATGGTAACGGATAAGAAAACAACGCGGTTGCTAAAGTTACTTATAAAATTTCCTCCCAAATTTTTACCATTTCACACCGAGAAGCCTAACCATTCTTACTTAAGTTAGGTTAAATGAGCTATATTAAAACGATCAAATGAATAAATTTTAAAGAATTTAAAATTAAAAAAGTACTATTTTACTATAGAGTAAAGTACTTTAAAATATGATTTTACTAAAAACTTTATTTAACCTTTTTTGTGGTCTCTAAGGTACTTAATTAGGATATTAAATTTCATCAAAATTGGTTAAGTCATTTTCAAGATATTTAGAAAAAACTAAAAAAGTACTGAAATAAAGTACTAATGTTTGTGGACCGATATGTACCAAAAACTAATCAGCGCTTCATTTTGTTAAACTAATGGTAGGTTATCAATTTCATTTCAATCAGCGCAAAGGTGTGGAAAAAATCGTGGACGAAAAAAACGATAACACACACACACACATCCATCCATCCATCCATCCCCACGCACTTCCAAAAAAATGGCACTTTTTGGCCTCTCGACGAGATTCCAGATAATTTTTGGCAAAACCGTCACGTGCTAAAATTCAATCTCATTGAATACTTCAATTTGTGACCTTAATTGAGTCTATGGGTTCCGTAGTCTTTACCTGAGGACCCTTTGAAGTCGCGCTTGCCGCGAGAGCGATTCCAATACTTTCTCCCATGCTTCGCATTGGATAAAGTAAAAAGGGAAAGGGCAGAGACATTTCTTCGATGAGCTAGCGAGTCGAGGGAGTCGGTGAGGGTAGAATCGTCAATTAGCATGACGGTTCGTTTCTGAATTGCATCCAGGGTAGCAAGAGAATATTTAGAGGCTCCTCTCAATAGATGAGAGCCGTATTCGTTTCAGGGGCGCATTTGGGCCTTGTAGATGGTGAGAAGATGTAGGGGCGTGAAAAATCGTTTGGACCTGAATAAGTAATCTTGAAAGTATTCTTGAAAGAATCGGAGAAAGAAGAACCTTGTGGAAAAGTCTGAGGAAGAGAAGAGCTCATAGATGCGACACATATTAAGACACGATGGACTGCTTAAGAAAATTTTAGAGGGGGGGGGGGCAAAGGGCAAGGCCCAGATTAGAATATTTCTCCCATGTGGATGGATGGATATGGGTCTTTTAGCGAGGTCAAAGACTTGGCATGTGACAGAGTCGAGTAGAGACGGGTTGATTATGTCAAACCGGTCTTAGAACTATGTACTCAATGATGATGATGATTATGTACAAAAGTAAAACGAAACCTTATTAATTGAAAATATTTTGTTTTGCCGAGTGTTGCAGAGTTTTTGATTCATAAAAATAAATCGTTTGTTTGTTCACTGACATGCTTATTATTACGACAAAACGAACTTACCTAAATCCATTCGAATATTTGAACCCATGAGAAATTATAGATAAAATATTTTTAATTAAAAATATTGATGATGAAGTTCAAAACTTCGAAACTATAATCTCAAACAAATAAATTATTTATAGCTATATATATTTACGAGTATAGTTGTTTCGAGTATATCTATGTATAATTCTATATCCTATATTAAATTAAGGTTTTGACTGTAAATTCCTCAAAATTCTCTCAAACTTTGGATCTTACACTTTTCAAGCAAACTTATGAAATAAATCACTTTCAACAAAATTCCTGTCTGTCTTCTGTCTATCCGCACAAATTCTGTTTTCAATTGGCATTAAAATGGTTGGAGCTATTTTTATGAAATTTCCTAGTTAGATCAGATGTTTTTCTACTTAAATTCTAGGTTACAGAACATTTTGGGGGGTCAGATAGGCTAGGCGGTAGCGTGACAGCGAGCTAACCAGGGGACCCGGGTTCGAATCCGACTCGAGGCATCCAGCTAAAATCTGACACCCGGGGGTAGAGACAAATTTTAATAAAATATAACTAGTATCGTAATTAGGCTTATGGCTGGAAAGGCCGAAAAGCCAAAAAAAAACAGAACATTTTGATATTTTGACCCCGAATGGGAATTTGGGGGCCACTAATGGAAATTATCAAATAATTCCTAAACTATTACCTCTACGACAAACTCAATTAAAATCAAAGTTGTAGAGAATATGATTTCTATCAATTTTGGATTAAAACGTGTTTCACGTACAGTAATCAACAGAGGGGATAATTTACAGAACATATTTTTAATTCAAAGGTAACTTTGTTTATATTATATTTATATCAAAACAATATTCTAAACGATAACAAATTTTTACCCGCAGCGGATGTCTCTCAGATAATTCGATATTCCAGATTATTATGCCTTTGGAGCAAACTCAACGATATTATGTGAATCCCTAGCGACTAGAAATGCAAAAACCAACCACCAGAAATGGAGAGAGGGCCAAAAAATTAAAATTCTAGACCTTTGGATCAAGCTTATCCAAATTTTTAAATATAACCTGTGGGCTCCTACAGAAATAGAAATGGGGTGGAGATTAATCGGAAGTGGTGAGAGAAGGGATCAGAGGGCGAGGTTAAGGTTGGTGGGTTGTATGTTGAGGTCAGGGAAGGAAGGTCGAAAGGGCTAATGCCCCTGACCTGTAAGATGCCTGATGGAGGCGGACGTCGACACTAAAATATGTATATGTTTATTTTCATCAATCAGAAAACAGCCTCATTGATTTCTCTTTCTGAACCTTATTAGTAGAGACCGGATTTTTATGCAGTAAAAAGTGCCAAAATATGCCATAAAATATGCAGTTAAAAATGCTGAAATATGCAAATATATGCAGTAAAAAATGGCAAAATAAATTTTTTTATGTACCAAAAAATTAAAATTGAAGACAAAAATACTATATATTTGAAGGAGTGCTATGAAAAGAATAAAATAATAAAGTAAACTATAGACACCAAGTGTCAAATATCTACTTTTATTGCGTAAAAATTTGCCCAAAATTCTCATTACATTTAATAAATTAAAAAAATCTTTAAATTCAAAGAAATAATGGGTGAATTTGAATAAAATAAACATAATAAATATAATGTTTCAAAAAATGTGAAAGAAAAAATTACGGGCTGGAGGGGGGGGGGAGAGATAATTTTATTTAACAGACACAATTGTATTGTATTGCTTTTATTTGCAAATATTTGACCGGGTATAATCTGATCCCTACACTAATTTACACACACTTCAATACATACACACACACACACACACGAAAAATCATTGGACAAAATGTCCCGAAAAAAAAGAAATAATTAACAAAGGATCTCAAAAATAATTAAAATTTGAATGTAATTGTGAATAATTTATGTTTACAAGTATTTTTCTCAATTATCTTCAGATTATTATGTCTACTGTCACTTAAAATTGATTTACACTATGAAAAGGAGCGCTCCACATCCTCAGACATAAGGGGGGCAAATTTAAAGGAACGTAAAACCCCCATTGGAAACTTTTCAAATCAAAGCACAACTGAATAAAAAGAAAAATCAGTGGATTGTTGTTTTGTAGCTACGTTTACATCCTTTGTAATTCCTTCGTAGTCCAACACTACACTTTTGTCGTTGAGGCCTATTTCAGTTTCCTCGCATTTAAATTTGTGTCCTCCTGTTTGATTTCTTCATTTTTTTCATTCTTTCTACGAAAATTTACTTTTAAAAAATCTGTATTTGGCGCGAAATAGGCAATATTTAACAAAAAAGCCTTAAAATATGCAATTTTGTGCAATATTTTTCAAATATCCAATTTTATACAATATTACTCAAATATGCAAAAATATGCAGTATAAAATTCAACTCACAGTAGGTATCCTAGATGCATGATTCGGATATATAATTGATCCCCTGAATCGTATGTGGCCCCAAACAAAATATGCAATTGCATAGGAATCCGGTCTCTACTTATTAGTATTTCTTGAATCTTTGTCCGACCCTCTTTGTTGCTCGTAACTTACCATTCATGTGAGTCAAATTGAGTTCTCTCGTTTCCAGATGACTCAGATATCAAATTAATAAAAGCTGATAGGAATAAGTGCAATCTAATCTGAAGAAATTTTAAAATAGTAAAAATCCACATCATTGCCTGAATTATAAAATAATAATAATAATAAGCCTTTTATTTAACATAATTATAAACAAAACTTTAATTACAATTAATTATATGAAACTAGGCTCTTCCGGTTATAGGCCTCTCCAAGGAATTGCCATGCTCTTCTTTGTCTCGCAGCTCTACACCAATCCCTACCCATCATCTCCGCGATGTCGTCGCTCCATCTTGCATTTTGTCTTCCTCTTTTCCTTTTCATAGTTATTGGGCACCATTCTGTTAGTATCTTGGACCATCTATCGTCTTGACTCCTAACCAGATGACCCGTCCATCTCCATTTATACCTTTTAATTATTATTCTCAGGTCCTCGATCCCTGTTCTTTTATACATGGATTCTGTTGTTATGCGATCCATTCTCTTTATCTTCAAAATCGATCTTATCATGGCCCTCTGTGTTCTCTCCAATATAAGTAGAGTTTTTGCTGTAGTGGTCCAAGTCTGGGCTCCATATATAAGTATTGGTATAATACATCTTTTGTAAACTTTAATCTTATTCTGAAGAGAGATATCATTATTTTTAAAAATGTACTTTAATCCCCAGAACTTGCTCCATGATTGACTTTTTCTTCTTTTAATTTCGAGATCCATTTTATTCTTAAACGATATGACCTGTCCCAAATAAATTGCATTTTCTTTAGTTTGTATTGGTGGTAAGTCGTCCTTCATCTTTACATTTATACTGGGACCGTTCGTTATAATTAAAGATTTTCTAGTATTAATTTTCAGACCTGCCACTTCACTCTCTCTACATACATCTCTAATCATATCGGTAATTTGTTCCTCTGACGTCGCCATAAGTATCAAATCATCAGCGAATCTCAAGTTATTGACATATCTTCCATAAATGTTTAAGCCGAATTTCTTTTGATGCCAATCCAACTGTCTAAATATTTGCTCCAAGGCACAATTAAACAAAAGAGGTGATAGCGGGTCTCCCTGTCTTACTCCTCTTTCGACGTCAAAGAAAGGACCAGATTCTTCCATCTGAATTCTAGCTTGACATCCTTCGTAGGTGTTTCTTAACAAAAGAATATAGCCCATATCCATACCTTGACTCTTCAATGCGTGAAATATATAATCTTGGTTTAACGAGTCAAAAGCCTTTTCGTAGTCCAATAGAGCTATATATACTGTAAACTGGTATTCCATCGCCTTTTCAATTATCTGATTCACACTTTGTAGTTGGTCATGCGTCGAGAAACCCGGTCTGAAACCAGCCTGTTCTATTGGTTGATTGAAAATTAACTTGTTTTGCATCCTTTTCTTTAACAGATTCATAAATATTTTATAAACATTGGATGACAGCGTCAATGGTCTATAATTCCCAATCTCTCTTCGAATTATAAAATAGTCCACTTTAAAAAATTCTTTAAAAATTTAAAATACCGAAAGAATAAAATATCCAAAGTCCAATTTCACCAGTGTTTGTTTATTCTCGAAACAGTTACATAGAACATGCTACATATTATATAAAAGATCAATGTGCTCTCAATTGGTATTCGTTTGTAGAGTGACCAGCTTCTTATTACAACAAATCATATTTACCTACCTAAATCCGATTGCCTATTTCAACCCATAAGAAATAACAGATAGAATATTTCTAATTACAAAGACTGATGTTGATGGTCAAACTTTCGAAACTATAGAATCTAATATATATTCATTATATAAATATATTAAATATACTTATGTATATGACATACACATTGCTTATTTGCATCAAGCAGATGACAACTTCATGGATTTCTTATTATGAATTAAAATTTAAGTCACACAATTTTCATGAGATTATAAATAATAAATATTTTTTACTAAAGGAAGCTATAGAATATAACCAATTCTAATTAATATTTTTGTTTGTAATATATTATAAGGTCAAATAAAGGGGGTCAGGTTGGCCGAGTAGGTTAGGTTTATATATAAATCAGCTAGCCTGGGTCACTGCAAAAATTTGTCTGGCTTTAATCTGACATCTACACCAATCTACACATACAAATAGATACATGTAAAAAAATGAAAAATAAAATCACCGAATCTGAAACAAATGGGCATTGTGCCCGAAATCATACAAAATAAAAAAGCATAGGTTCTAATCTTGAATTAATAAATATTTGTTAAATAGGGTTTTGACCTGTTTATTTCTAATAAATAAATAAACAAAATAAAATCTAAAAAAGCTCAAATTACATTTAGTAGCAGACTTAAAATATTTAATGTTTTCTTCTATTTTTGAATCGGAATAGAAAGCCCAAAATATAATTTCCAAATTGGAAATACCTACAAACATTTTGCGAGAAGAACAAACTTTCTACAACATTTCATTCTTAAGACTTTCGTAAATATCAGAATCCAGGCGTAGTAGCGACAGAGCGCAGACATGAAAAAATAATGGTTGATGTTATTGATTAATTTTTAGGGTTCTGTACAAAAGAGAAATGAACCCTTAGAATGTCTGTCTGATCGTTGTATGTAGTTCGTTAGCTAAAGATGATATAAATTTACAACTTATATATTTATTTTCCTCAAAATAAAACATAGAATTAAAATTCTATTCGGATAATTGCTTTGAGTTAGTCAAATTTTCGTGGGATCATAAATAAGAAAGTAAATAAGCAGATGAGCTTGTACACACTAATAATCTTGGACAAGACAAAAAAATGCTAAATCTCCAAAATTCGCAAGTAGAGCGTACTAAATAGTATTAAATAAAGTTTTCGCTTTTCCCTATGGTTTAGTAACAACATTAAACATGATTATACATTTTTCTTTTAATGAGAAGAGTAAAATCATCAAATCAAATTTTATGTATTGCAGTAAGACTTTAAAAGAGTTTTAATTTCAAATTCAAAAGAGAAGATTCTACTGAAAAACCATTTAAATTAAATATTTTTATCAAAATGTACTTCGTTTCGACAACTGTTAATTCATTTCAAAATGAAGTTCTTTCGAAATGACACCACAAGCAAGAATTAAGTGTCAAAACGTTGCGCATACTCTTGAGAATATTTTACCAAAAATTTATATTCTAGGTGTCCATTCTCTTGTGATAAAGAACTTCATCCGTCGAAGTATTAATATAATACTTCATTTATTCTGTTTAAATTAATCAAAACTATCCAAATAAGAAAATACTAAAAAACTTTTTAACATGAAAAAAATCGGGAAAAGTGCGTGTTTGAACTTTCATAACTAGGGTTATGTACCTTAATCTACCAAAATACTGGAGATATCAAATTTATTTTTATTTCTCTTTCATTTATAAGAAAAGAATAAACGAATTTGTCGAATATTTTTATCGTTTTAAGTCAAATCACTTCTGAACGCTGGCATGTACAAAAATCATCTTGGGGCCCTCTCACACAGTCATTTAAAAAGGAATTAAATAAAAAAAATCACCTTTATTCTACTTGAGAAAATTATTTACTGGAACATCTCTACATCCCTGGTAGAAAAATATTTTTTATTTCCTCCCCATAAAAATTTGATACTTTCCAAAATTATCATTTGATTAAAGTTTTTATATGATCGGCAATTTCGCAAGAAAATGAACACGGCTAAAAGTTGTAAATTTCGTCAGACTTGTATATTATTTATCTTACGAGCCATAATAATTCTCTGAAAGACGAACAGACGGGCAAACATTTTATATTTTAACATAACCCTAAAAATAATCATTCTAAGGTAAGCTCATTTAAAATTCAAATTTTATCATGGTTTCCGCACCTTTAACTACAAAGAAAAACATATCTTACACCAAAACAGAACATCACCATTTACTTCACTAAGTGGAAGATTTGGAAAATATTTACAACGCCATTTTATAATTGAAAAGAATAAATAATTTTAAGATATAAGTCTCTAAATAAGATTAAAAAATAAATAAATTATATAGATGGCATAATATATATTTATATCAAATATAATATTATATGTATAATGTGTATATGTTTATTTGCTTCAAGCAGAGGACAAACTCATCAGTGATTAGGCCTTGTGTAGTGTGGTTGCGCTGCGCAGGAGCAATGATTAAACCTTCATAAAATATCTTTAATAAAATCCATGAGTTCAAAATTGTCCTTAGCTAAACCTTTAGCACTTAACGGGTGTAATCAAAGATAAGTCATCTGTTTAACCACCTAATTAATCATTTATTTATATTATATAATTTTAATTGTTATATTAACTCTCACAAATGATTAACTATGAATTAAGAGAGGATCAAGATAGAAAGAGGTTTTTTATTTCATTACTTTTTTTCCTCTTATTAAAAACAAGGACTAAAAAGATTAAGAAGTTCAAGGACAGTCGATAGTGAGGAAGTAATCACCAGTCAAATCCTCAAATTTAATGTAAACTTTATTTCATGTAATACAATTGGGTTCAATAAATTTATTATTATTATAATTTAAATCTTTACGACCTACATTGACTATATTTATTATAAGAGACGCTGGTTAAAGGAATAGTAAATGTATTGTTCTAATGGAAGAGTAAAAATTGGTTCGAGTTAACTTTCTGTTACTCAGATGTCTGATGCGGGTGAATTCGCTTTTCTATTGCATGTAATTATTAATTCTATATAACTCTAAGAGATGTCAATCCTATCGCGATTTTCGCCATTACTAATGAATTCCAACCTGTGGAATTCCTCGAAAGTTTTGAAGGACTGAAAAGTCTCGGAAAAGGGGAAGCACAAAGTTCCAATCCATGGAGATGAGAGAGCCGTCTTAAGCCAGTGGGCACCATGACACTAGTATATATGATTCCCCTTTAAGAGAAATTTAGGATCGGTATTAACAGAATCGAACAACATTTTATAGAGTATAATTTGTTATTTATATTTTTGAAAATTTACAAACATAACATAACATTTACTAAATCTATTTTCTAGAATCATTTTCTACTTAGAATAAGTGATGATTGTCACGAACATTCACAGACAAAATACAACTCGAAAACACTAAAACTCACGTTCAGTCGCCAAAAAATAACGTAAGAGAAATCCCCGAGTGAATGTAAAGCGAGTCGATTTACTTGGATTGCGCGCGTTGCGTTTTACACAGTATATAAATTATTATCTAATTGAATACAGCTTAACATTAGGTTTTAGATATTAAGGTCAGGTGGGGTAACTGGGCCAGCTTCTTTTGTTTTCCCAAGGATAGTACTCCATGTTTTTGGCTATAACTAAGCTTCCTCACAATTTATAGATCTCGTGACTATATTAATTGAAAGATGAAATTTTTCTTCAAATAATCATGATACTTTCAACTTTTGATTATTCAAAATTTTGGAATTATCTTAAGTTAAATGTAAATTTTTGCGGTTGGCCCAGTTAAACGCGTTGTGGGATAATTGGACCAGCCCAGCCTATTTGCTGTTTTTTTTAATTTTTAACATCTTTTGAGCAGTTGGACATGTTCCCCTATCCCTCAAGGCCCTGGCCGTAGGTAGAATTAGTCTCATTTATATATGGATTAAAAATAATCAAAGATGTAAGCGATTCGGGGTATTTGGGCCCTGACTAGTCTGGCCCAGTTGCACCAAGACCTCTATTTTTTATTCTATTGAATTTTTTAAGGTAGATAAGTTTAAACGACAAGTATAATTTTTAAAATCGATTTTTATTACGGAAAATACAAAAAATGTATCATAAATCAAACAACTAAACAAAATAATTTCATTTTACCCATTGAAATAAAGTTAAATAAGTTCCTTATGCTTAAGAAAGCCTTAATTAAGTACTTACTCAAGTCTCAATATTTTCAAGGAACTGGGTAGGACAACTAGGTAAGAAGTAAGCACATAACTAGGTAAATAAGTAAATAAGTAATTAACTTAACTAAGTACTTAAGTATAAAATAAACTTAAAGAAATTTCTCTAATTCAGGAACAGTGAAAATTTCCCACCAATATAAAAAAGTGAATTACGCTAAAAAATGCGGTAAAATTAAAAAGCTCTGGGGTTACAGGACCCCTGGCCCAGTTGCCCCCGGCCCCAGTTACCCCACCTGACCTTATATGGTGAGTAAAGGAAACAAAACAATCTCATTTCTCCGAGTTGAGCATGAATATATGTTGTGAATCATCAAATAACACAAGTTTTTAAGAACACTTGGGTGAAAAAATACTCCTCTGTCTGTCTTATGTATAGTCCGAGTAAGACATTTATAAACTCTTCATGTTATATATACTCAAGGAACATGTTTGCATATTTTGGCCATGAAACTTGTTATAAAATTTTTATAAATCAAAAATCAAGCCATCATACATTTTTTTGTACCTAAAGATAAGTAAAAGGATTATGTTTTCCAAAATACTAGATATATTAAAATCTTTCTTAGTTTTAATTAATAAAGTAAAGGGTGTGTAGTTTCCCAGTGAATTCACTGTGAAACTAGACACCAGTTACTTTATTAATTAATATCATGTTTCACCTAAAACCTACACCACTTTCCCTAAGTAAAATTTCTTAGCTTTCATTGACCCTTGAACTCACAGCTTTTTCACAAACACAAAGTCGCGAGCAGGGCCTGTCAGGACCACTAGATGTTTAATTGGTTTACACACATTTTTCAAAAATTATATTCATTTTTTTTTATTTATATTAATATTTATCAAAATAAATAATGTATCAATGCTTTTGTTGCTACTGTTTTATGTATTTTTTAATATAATTCGTTCTAAAAAATATAAAATAATAAATAAAAAATTGTACATATAGTTACGATACTTTTATTATATATTAAAAATTTGGAATGTATGGGACCCCTTTTCTAGAAAGTTATTGAAAAGAAAAGTGTCACCGGGCCTTACAGGTCCAGCTCCAGCTTATGATTAATAAGGAGAGAATACCCCAATTTGAAATTTTTTAACAATTATAGATCAAGCCATTTATTAACAGCGTCAGGTACAAAAATAATCTAAAAATGATCTTTTTGGATTCTTCCATACCTTCATTTTAATGTGATTGCAATTTAAAAAAATTCTTGTTAATCTATTTATTATAGTTCTTGACAAGGATTTATGTAAATACATATGTTAAAAAATACCCCATCATTTTTTGCCACCCACAATGATTCGGCTTCCTCCCAAAACGAGGATAAGCCGAAAATTACATCCAACTGGCTAAATGGACTAAGTATCCGAGGACAACCAATTTAAAAAGAAAATAAACTGCAACAGATCGTTGCTAAACTTTATCCAAATTCATTTGAAATATTAATATGTCTATTCCTTTATTATTAATCAGATGTCACTTGCTATTTGCAGTTCATGTTGACTTTAAGTAAAAAATAATGATCGATTCTCATTTAATAGTCGAGGAATAACCATTCTACATTGAATTTTGACGTTTCGGTTTTTATTGGTAACCATTGCTGAAGACATGGAGGAATCGAGTTAAAATCAAAAATAGTGATCGATTCTCATCTAATACTTGAGGAATAACAATTCTACATTAGGTTTTTGACGCTTCGATTATTATTGGTAACCATTGCTGAAGACATGGAGGAAACGGCTTAAAATCAAAAATAACGATCAATTCTTATCTAATACTAGCGGAATAACCTTATTGCATTCCATTTTTGATGTTTTGACTATTAATGGCAACCTCTACTGATAACGTGGAAGAATCGACTTAAAATCAAAAAGACTAAATTCATTTATGGCAAACAACTCAAGCTTGAGTTGGTTACCAAAAAAGAATTTAGTCTTTTTGATTTTAAGTCAATTCTTCCACGTTATCAGTAGAGGTTGCCATTAATAGTCAAAACATCAAAAATGGAATGCAATAAGGTTATTCCGCTAGTATTAGATAAGAATCGATCGTTATTTTTGATTTTAAGACGTTTCCTCCATGTCTTCAGCAATGGTTACCAATAATAATCAAAACGTCAAAAACCTAATGTAGAATTGTTATTCCTCAAGTATTAGATCAGAATCAATCACTATTTTTGATTTTAAATCTATACCTCCATGTCTTCAGCAATGGTTACCAATAAAAACCGAAACGTCAAAAATCCAATATAGAATGGTTATTCCTCAAGTATTAGATCAGAATCAATCACTATTTTTGATTTTAACTCGATTCCTCCATGTCTTCAGCAATGGTTACCAATAAAAACCGAAACGTCAAAAATCCAATATAGAATGGTTATTCCTCAAGTATTAGATCAGAATCAATCACTATTTTTGATTTTAACTCTATACCTCCATGTTTTCAGCAATGGTTACCAATAAAAACCGAAACGTCAAAAATCCAATATAGAATGGTTATTCCTCAAGTATTAGATCAGAATCAATCACTATTTTTGATTTTAACTCGATTCCTCCATGTCTTCAGCAATGGTTACCAATAAAAACCGAAACGTCAAAAATCCAATATAGAATGGTTATTCCTCAAGTATTAGATCAGAATCAATCACTATTTTTGATTTTAACTCGATACCTCCATGTCTTCAGCAAAGGTAACGGATAAAAAACAACGCAGTTGCTATGGTTACTTATAAAATTTCCTCCCAAATTTTTATCATTTCACAGCGAGAAGCCTAACCATTCTTACTTAAACAAGTTTAAATGAGCTATATTACCGATCAAATGAATAAATTTTAAAGTTTTTTTTTTAAATTTTGGTAAAATAAGGAATTTAAAAAAAGTACAATCTTACTCTAGAGTAAAGTACTTTAAAATATACTTTTACTAAAAACTTTATTTAACCTTTTTTGTTGTCCCCAAGGTACTTAATTAGGATTTTAAATTTCATCAAAATTGGTTAAGTCATTTTCAAGATATTTAGAAAAAACTAAAAAAGTACTGAAATAAAGTACTAATGTTTGTGGGCCGATATGTACCAAAAACTAATCAGCGCTTCATTTTGTTAAACTAATGGTAGGTTTTCAATTTCATTTCAATCGGTGCAAAGGTGTGGAAAAAATCGTGGACGAAATAAACGATAACACACATCCATCCATCCATCCATCCCCACGCACTTCCAAAAAAATGGCACTTTTTGGCCTCTCGACGAGATCCCTGGTAATTTTTGGCAAAATCGTCACGTGCTGAAATTCAACCTAATTGAATACTACAATTTGTGACCTTAATTGATTCCATGGGTTCCGTAGTCTTGACTTGAGGACCCTTTGAAGTCCCGCTTGGCGCGAGAGCGATTACAATACTTTACCCATGCTTCGCATTGGATAAAATAATTACCCATGCTTCGCATTGGATAAAGTAAAAAAGAGAGAAAAGAAATTCTTTAATGTTTTTAACGCATACATATAAAGGAGTGTATGTCTCCCTGGAGCGCTTGAATAGTTCTAAATGGATCTAAAAATTATCATTCTAGTCCAAGAAATAGGGTGTTTCTAGAGTAACAAAAATGTATTAATAATATCATTCCTCGACTAAGACGTGTTAGTGCTTGTCTTTTTGATCTTTGCAGCTTCTTAAATGTCAATGGATAACAAAGAGATGTGGATTATTAAATCCATGGCCATTTAAGAAAATAAATTCCCTTTTCACATATCCTTCTTTAATCACATTCGATTTAAGTAATCACTTTCAACCCTTAATCATAGATGTTAACAATTCATTTTATTTTCAAATTAGATCTTTAATCGAAGCATTGATTTTTTTTAATTGAAAAGATTTTGTTTTTTTCGTAGTAGCCGAGTTGATGATTCATAAATAATTCGAAATCAATGAGGTTGTTCTCTGCTTGATGAAAATAAACATATAATATCCCAAATATGAATATGTATATTGTATATATATATATATATATACCTATAACTAATTAATTTATTTGAGACGATAGTTTCAAAGATTTGACCTTCATCATCAATCTTTTCAATTATAAATTTTTATTTGCTATTTCTTATGTGGTCAATTACCCGATTCGATATCGTTTATGTGGCTAGCTTGGTATACCTAATACCAAAACGAATTTTCTAAATCCGATCGGGTAATTGACCCCATGAGAAATAACAGATAAAATATTTCTAATTGAAAAGACTGATGAGTGATGATGAAGGTCAAACTTTCGAAACTCTAATCTCAAACAAATAAATTATATATTTTATAAACATTCATATTTGTTGTTTATTTGCATCAAGCAGATCACAACCTTATTGATTTCTTTATGATTTTTTTTATTGTTCAGTAATGTCTAAGACGTGGAGAAATATTATATTTTTTTTAAGATTGATTTTTCTCTGGCTCTATCTGTTTGGATTCCGATCACCCACACAATAACTAAAAAGATAAAATAATAATAATAATAAATGAAGTTCGTGGAAAGTTCATTCTAGTACAAAAATGGTTATCTCCTTAAATGTGGAGAAATCCTTAGATATTAATTTATTAATTATTACTCATAAATAATATTGATTTTTACTTTGTCAACAGAATTTATCTCGATACTGTTTTTAAATAAAAAATAGTAACTGATCCGGCCTTTTTAATTCTCACATTTTGCTTGATTTTGATCTAAAAAACTTGTCCGACACCTGGGCTAGAGTATACATAAAACATGGTATCTCATATTAAAAAACTGTGTATAGTAAAATAAAAACTATTTGGTCCAATGTTTTTAAATTTTGAGATAAAAAAATATACCTAGTATATGTTTAAAATTGAATAAAATTAGAAATATTTCTATTTTTATTTTCTTCTTTTCACTTCAATTATTTTGAGAAGAGCGTAATACATTCTTAATAATGAGTGAACATAAAATACCTGTTAGTCACCAAATGGACCATTGACTCAGACGTTTAGTATGGTTAAACAATTTTATGGTTTTTTTCATTCGGAAGGCATTTTTTATTGCTAAATAAACTCTATATTATCTACTATTAACTTTACAATGATTATTTTATTTTTCTTCTTCTTTCCCTACCTCAATTCTTTAAAACTGAAAGTAATGGAAGGCAGCCCAGGGTTAGAGAAGAAAGAAAAAATTAACACACATCCAAATAGGGTGTAATTTATTGGATTCTTTCCTCCTTTCCTTTCAAACCGACGTTTCACATATCCAAATAGGATGTAATTTATTGGATTTTTCCTCCTTTCCTTTCAAATCGACGTTTCGAAGGATTCTTCCCTCCTTCTTCAGGGTTTCAAAGGGTCATTGAAGGAAACAAATAAAAATTTTCCTTTTTCTCATTATAGCAGTGTTTAAAATTTTCTTCTTCCTAGCAGAAGCAAAATAGAAAAACGATTTTTTTTCTTTTTCTTAATTCAAAAAAATTGTTTTTCTATTTTGCTTCTGCAAAGGTAGAAGAAAATTTTAAACACTGCTGTAGAGAGAGGAAGGAAATATTTTGTTTGTTTCCTTAATTGACCCTTTGAAACCCTGAAGAAGGAGGGAAGAACCTCCGAAACGTCGGCTTGAAAGGAAAGGAGGAAAGAATCTAATAAATTACACCTTGTTTGGATATTTGTTAATTTTTTTTATTAGGTTATCATTCTCCATTTTGTTGCGCTTCACAGGCCGAAAAAACAATCTGATTTGAATCTTTTGCTATGTAGTGCGACAACTCGCTATGTCGCGCTATAGACCCCCTTCCAGTAGACGAGCTTCAATACAAATAAACATGTTTAATTCGTGCAGCGCATTTCAATTTCGCTCATTGTAGCGCTGCATAGCGTAGCGCAGTGTTCCGCAAAGTGTTTGCCGCGGCACACTGGTATACCGTGGTCCTTAGTTGGTGTGCCGCGGAAAAATATCAAATTTTAATAAGATAATGCACCAACACATAGCTGAGAGTTATGCGAGCATCCTTATCAACGATTGATCGAAATCTTGATCGCCTGTGCTCAGTTAAGCAAGCTCACTTTTCTCATTAAACATCTTTTCATATTATATTGATTTCAATAATAAATAAATATTAAATAAACATTGTTTTTTTACTTCGGTGTACCTTTAAAAATTATTGATTTGGTAGGTGTACCTTGAACACAAAAAGCTTGCGGAAGACTGGCATAGCGCGTTGTCGCTTCCAGTGGACGAACGGCCTTATAGATTTTAGAAGATTTTGGAATTGTATTTATATTCTATGAATTTTCTTTCGATAATTTCCTGAATTTAAATAACTGCGTATGGAAATGTTTCCATTTGCATTGTGAGTTTGGTGTTTAAAAGGTAATGCGCTTTTTTGTCGCCTAACCCTTTTTTTCTCCTCTCCTTCTTGGCCATTGAATCATTTGAGCCAGTCTACCATGAGCCTACCAATTAGTTAATGACTAATAGGTAAATAATGAAAAACCACAAACTTAGCTAATCGTAAAATATCACAGGACCAAATAAAATAAAATATCACAGATGCAAATAAAATAAATTATCACAATCAGTCTAATAAATAACTATATAAGTAATAAATAATGAAATGACGCAGATGAAATTATTTAATTTAATTTTTTTATCTAATCTATGCGAGATCATGAACAGAACGTACTAACAGTTCTATAAGTCAGAGTGTGGTAACTCCACTGACAACGAAGATGGCGATAATGTTTCCATGTGACGTCACGTGGATAATTTCTCGGATTACCAGAAATATATACCTAATTGATAATTGAGTTTTAAGATATAGCTTGATGTTATTTACTAGGATGATTCTAATTAATGATTTATATATATTAATATTTACTATACTACTCTGTACTTTCTACTAAACCAGTGCTAATAATACATATTACATTCAGGCAAATACTTCTTAAAAAGTTACAGTTTACCTTATTTTATTTATTTATAGTTAAAATCCCCAATTCTTGAAAATTAACCATTAATTTGTTAGGCTTTCAGCATATTGAACCCAATCCACCTCCAGCCCACGCACAGCCCACGTGTGGTCAATTACAGAGACATATTGAACGTGTGCTGGCCGTGGATTGGGTCCAATGTGCGCCACTCCGTCTCAAATCTTGTTTTACCAAACAACCCACTCGTGGGCTGTGAGTGGATTGCGTTCAATTTGCGGCGGGCCTTTTTCTGAAAGCTAATAATTCAGAGATAAGCTTTTAATAGATCTTTTTTTTTATTCCAACAAGTATGGATGGACTCTTGCATCGCAAAAAGGAGAAGATGAAAATTTAGTGGCTGGATTGGAGTCTAAGACACCCGTGGATGCTGTTCTTGAACAAGTGAAGGTTCCAGGGCGCAGGTAAGACTGAGTAAAAGCATTTTTCAATGTTTTATTTATTAAATCAAATTGGAAGGGGGCGGGGGAGATACTGGGCACTTTTGGCCCTCTTTGGCAAAGGCACTAAATGAAAATAAGTAAACAGGAAATATAGTTTAATATCTAGATATGGATTTTGAAGAATATTTTGTAAAATATTTAAAATATCCTCTCCACCATTTTCTTTCTTCATCTGCGATATAAGGAGAGCGATTGTGTCTAAGAGAATCAGTTCACGTGCGCCTTGCATACAGGCAACTTCGATAGAAATTATTTAAGAATGAATTAAATTAAATTATTTTTAAGGAATTTGGTGTTGGTACTTGGGGAAACATTTTTTAAATTATTGGATAAAAAATACTTTGTAGGTTTCACATTAAGATATTAAAATAAAACGAATTTATTTTTGGAGAGACTTTAATCTCGATATATATATTTCTGGTGGCTAACCCATCTTCAGGAGCAACAGAAAGTAACTGATTAGTAATAACGGTTGGCCACCCGAAATATTAAATATATATATATATCGAGATTAAAGTCTCTCCAAAAATAAATTCGTTTTATTTTAATATCTTAATGTGAAACCTACAAAGTATTTTTTTTCAAATAATTTAAGGTAGTTGTTCCGCCAAATGCGTTTTCGTAGGATTTTTCTGAAATTTAGATATATTATTATTGAAATACTTGTGCATCGATTGGTGGCAAAACGAAATTGATGAACAATACACTTCCGGAGATATTTAATTTCAAAAATCGATATTTCCGGGCTCTTTAGCATTGCACTATACGGGATATCGGAAAGTTTACATACATATTTAATTATAATTAAGAAACCCTTCGTACAATTTTTATAAAAAACTAAACCAACATTAAACAATAACCAATACATATTTTAAGACAAGTTTAATTCATAGTTACAACACAGTTTCTGAGATAATAAGGAATAAATAATGAAAAATGTATATAAAAAAATTCTCACTAAAAACATTTTGGTCTAACAAAGCGCATTTATTAAACCAGCGAAAGAGGGAGTAAAAAGTAGAAAGCGTGCGCTAGATTTTTTCAAAATTATAATTTTCATAAGATGTAACGTAGGCGTTGATTACATTTGTTAAAAAATAACAAAACGATATTTATAGAAATTTTTGAAAATATTATTATTATTAACTTTAAAGTATATAAGTTTAATTTTTTTTCTGGATAAGGGTATGGCTAATCATTTTTTACTTTACCATACAGGGTGTATGGTCAAGTATTGTGATCGTGAATGAAATAAGTGTTTTTTTCTTCTTTTTTCGAAATAATAATTGTTTTCTCAAAATGTCTGCTAGTCTGTTAGTTAGTCTGTGCGTTACCAAATTTTTGTGGACGAGCTAGCTCAAAAACTAGTGTGAATATCGAAACCAAATTTCACACGTAGTTTTGGTCCATTGATATTAAGAGCTGGTTAGATTTTCATCAACAATATTTTTTAATAAAATATCTTTCTGACAGTGACAACAGGTTAGGTTATTCGCCAACTCGCCCACTTTAATTATTCGGGTACATTAGCACTCTTAGTACACATTTTTTTTCGTTTTTTTTCCCTCATTCATTACCGCAACAGCTTTTAATCGTTTATTTAGAACTTTTTGATTAATAAACCGACCTTTAAAATGTATTTTATCATTCATTTTATCTGTCATTTTAATGTCATGTTCAAAAATATTCAATCTCTTTCAATGTTGCCAAATTTCTCAAACGAGCACGGGATTGGCTAGATTTGGTACAAAAACAGCAAAAAGTGTTGGCCTTATGAACGATGAATCCTTATTGACTATTCTATATACTTGAGCATTAACTTTTTGCTGGTATTGTCGCGAAACAACTACCTTAAATTAAATTTATTTAATAATTTCTTGGAGGCGACTGTGGGTCAGTGGCTGGAGTATCGGGTCGCTGGCTCGGAGTACGCTGGTTCGAGACTGAGTCTCGGCAGATCAAATATTTGCAGTCGACTCCTCTTGTAAAGCAATGGCAACCTACCAAAAGTATAATTGCACAGTAACTTCTCCAAACTAGTCGTTCGGAACCGGCGTTAAAAAGTAGGTCCCGTATATCTGTGTAAAAACAGCTAAACACACTCAGTACAGGTATATGTGGAGAGGAGCCGAAACGTCAGGGAGACCTGATATGACACTTAAAAAGAAGAAGAAGAATTTCTTGCCGTGAATTAATTAGAACCAATTCCTAAAATTTTTTACAACGTTTTGAATTAAATTAAATAACTTATATTTTAAGATCGTTAACGCCATTTTGGCATTCTAGATCCAAATTTCTACAAATGTTTGATTTTATATTATTACAATATTATGAAAAAAAATTTCACATTTACCATATATTTAAAAAATATAAGTGTAAGTAGGTATTGTAATTGCTTCCAGGGGTCTTGACACTTTGAGAGTTTCTATCTCCGAGAGGATTTAGATATTTAGAACATTTAGCTATAATACTTATATATATTGCATGAGAGAGATTTGTCTTAAGGGTTTGGCTACTGGCCCGGTAAGCTTAGTTAGCGCTTGGGTTCGATTCCTAAGGGGACGAACCTCTCTGATATGCAATGTAAAAATATTTCTCTAATATCTATGATGTCCTTAAAAGTTAAATTCATTTATTAATAAAATAGGATATTGTGGTCCCCAAAGGCCAAAATGTACCAGGAGATTTTGGCTAAAATCGAACAACAAGAAGTACATGTTTACATGAAGATTTTATAATTTGCTTTCTTACAACAATCATCAAATTACTTTTATTTACTTGATATGTAGGTAGCTCTTATAGATTTAGTTTGTTAAAGGTTAACTTTTTAAATTAAAACAATTCTTTATAAAAACAATTATAAAATATTTTTTAATAATTCAAACGTTTTGGGAGAAATTCTCTATAAAATGAATTTACTTTTTCATTAAGAATCTTTTGTAATTCTGTAGATACCAAAACTTTTTTCTTCAAAATAATTATATTTCTTACTAACTAATGATCCAATTACTCAAGGACGTGCCGAGCTATGGGCTGGAGGAGGATGGCGAAAAAAATTACTTTTTGAACCCTCTCTTAAAAGGGACATTGATACAAAGGAAGGAGCCTTATCAATTTAATTGAGAATTTCTAGGAAAAATAAAATATTAATTTTCAAAAAACTAAACTCATTTTAAATAGTATATTTTATAAAGAGTTTAAAGTCAATGGTTTCGTTAGAATAACTCGAAAAAAATTACTTTTTGAACCGTCTCTTAAAAGGGATATTGATACAAAGTGGGGACCCTTATCAACTTAATTGAGATTTTCTATGGATAATAAACCCTTATCAACTTAATTGAGAATTTCTATGTATAATAAAATATTAATTTTCAAAAAACTAAACTCATTTTAAATAGTATATTTTATAAAGAGTTTAAAGTGAATGGTTTCGTTAGAATAACTCGAAAAAAATTATTTTTTGAACCCTCTCTTAAAAAGAACATTGATAGAAAAGGGGGACCCTTATCAAATTAATTGAGAATTTTATTGGATAATAAAATATTAATTTTCAAAAAAATAAACTCATTTTAAATAGTATATTTTATAGAGAGTTTGAAATCTATATTTACGTTTGAATATCTCAAAAAAAATACTTTTTAAAGGCTCTGTTTGAAGGATAGTTGATACAAAGGGGGGAACCTTATCAACTTTATTGAAAATTTCTAGTGGGAAAAAATATTAATTTTCAAAAAACTAAACTCATTTCCCTTTGAGTTGAAGGGAGTGAAAAATATTTAGCTCTAATTCTTATATTTGTTGAATGTCAGAGAGAGATTTGTCTTAAGGGTTTGGCTAACGGCCATGCAAGCTTAGTTAGCGCTTGGGTTCGATTCCTAAGGGGACGAACCTCTCTGATATGCAATGTAAAATATTTTCTCTAAAATCTATGTAACTATAGTAACAATAGTATGTAAGAACGCGCTCTTACTAGTTGAAACGCGTTTCGCTGAATACCTTTTTGGCAACTAGAGTTTACTGATGTTGGTTGAGTTTGGTTCAAAGGTCTAGAATCTTCATTGTTGACCTTCCGCCTCTTTTCATGTATTTATTTTCAAAAAATTTTAAACGAAAATGCTAAAAAATGAAGAAAACTTGTAGAGGATGTAATTTTTGACATTTTCCTTTAAAATTTTTGAAAATAAACACCCGAAATGAGGCGGAAGGTCAAAAATGAAGATTCTAGACCTTTGAACCAAACTCAACCAACGTCAGAAACTCTAGTTGACCTAAAGGCATTCACCGAAAACTAACTACTTACCTAGTAAGAACTCGTTCTTACTAAAAACGGGTTTTTGCTGCAACATATATATATATATATATATATATATATATATATATATATAAACTATAATATGAGACGAATATTGGAATCTATTCTTGATGCATAAACATGACTGTTCGGGCATTTTATCTGTATCAACATATACAATCAATAGTAAAAAAATCTGAACACACCATAATTTAAAATAAAATATTATCAATATTTGTATTGCATCATTAAATAAATTTCATTTTATAATTATGTATTTGATTATTGTATAACTTTTTGAAATTAAGCATTTTTTTTTTGGCTTTCTCGGCATTAACCAATAGCCATTTTACGATACTCTATATTAATTAATTTTTTCTATATTATGTAGGGATCAAATTAAAGTCAGTTATATATATATTTTTATCACTGTTTTATATATTTATTAAAGCACTAACAAAATTACACAAACGCAAATACTTACACGACATTTCAATCATTTTCTCTGTAATATTTTTCAAGTTTAAGATTTTAATATTTATTTCAAAAAGTTATTTTACTACAACTATTCAACCCCTAAAGCTATAATCATTTTATAATTATGTAATTAAAACATTTACATAATTATTCAGCTGGTGGTCCCAAACAAGGAATGAATTTCAAAGACAGAATACATTGTGATGTTTATTTTAGAATTAAATGCTTAATTTTTACGGCATTTTTCGTATGGATCTTTTATTTACAGTAGTGCTGTAGATTATTCGCAGTGAAAAATTGATTATTTTTAATAATATGTCAGAAGGGTTGTTTTTACCACAGACTGCCATTTGGCCCGAGTTGCTATTATCGGGTTCGATTCCCAGGGGTAAAGACCAATCCTTCTGACATATAATCTATATATATATATATATATATATATATATAATTAAGGTTTGTCTGTACATTGGTCCAAATCACGCAAAATTTTGGTTGCACACGTTTCAAGCAAAGTTATGAACAAAAACACCCTCAACAAAATTCCTGTCTGTCTGTCTATATGTTTCCGTGGGTTCCGCGAAAAGTTGCTCACGATTCACGTAAAAACGGCTGAAGGGTTTATTATGAAATTTCATATTTTCATCAGATGTCTTCTAACTTACGTTTTTAGCTATATAACGTTTTGATATTTTGACCCCAAAAGGGGCTTTGGGGGGGGGGGGGGGGGGGCACGAATGAAAATTATCAAATAACTCCAAAACTATTAATTCTACGGCAAATTTTATTATGAGCAAAGTTGTAGGGGATGTGATTTCTAAAAACTTTTGTTTAAAAAAAATTTCCCCCAAACCACCCAAAAAGGGAGGGGGGGGTCAAAATATGAAAATTCTTGCTCTTGGACCAAACTCAACCAAATTTTGTATACATAATCTGTGGGTCACTAGAAGATTAGAAATTCAAAAACTGGGTGCGGGGGGGGGGTGCAGGGGTGGTGTAATGGTACGGGTGCGGATGTGGGTTAGGGTATGGGGTGCGGGGGGTGGAATGTTAGAGGGAGTAAGACAGAGTAGGGTGAAGGGGGTGGTGCGGGGTGGAGTCCGGAGGGCATAGTGGGTGTGGAGGTCCAGGTGGCTAGGCGGGGGGTGGTGCGTGGGGGTGGAGGGCATGGGATGGGGTCCAGGGTGTGTGGGGTGCCAGGGTGGTGGTGCAGGGTGGAAAAGGGGTTTGAGGTGAGGGCCCAGAGGCGAAGTGTGGTGGGATTGAGGCGGGGCGGGGGTTGGGCATGGGAGCGGGGTGGTGGTGCTGGGTGGGTTTCGGGGGGGGGGTCTAGGGGCGTGCCCCCTGGCTAGCAAGAGGGCCGCCGAAGGCGGGCCTTGCAGCTAGTTTAAAATAATCCATTCCATCTCGGATCTAACAGATAACATCCTCTTGTGATTTCCTTGAAAAACATCAGTTTTTTATACCTTTATCATGACAACGCCTGAAAATTCAATAAAATCATTTAAAAAATTGGAATTGAACCCAAGTGCCAAAACAAGACAATGGCTGTTCTATGCAGTTGACCCATCTGAGTTATAGAACACGCCTTGAATTTCCGAAATGGTGAATACAAGCCTTATAACATGTAATATGTACAAACTTACAAAACAGCTCGGATTTATCGTACCTACCAATCTCTCGTAATTTCTTAAGAAATTTTAATTCTTCTATAAGGAAATTCAGCGTTTATATTCTTAAGCTAGACATCACATCGGTTGTAAAGTCAAAAACAAAGCTTTCCCCTTTAATTTAGTTTCATTTTTACAAAAAAGAACTCTATAGATTTTCTTTGAATCTGCTAACACAGAGTATATTGGAATTTTTTCCAATGATAAGTGTGCAAAAAGCACAATACATGTCAAGATTAACTTTTATTCTAGAAAGAAAAGAAGGGTGAAACGCTTTTCGAATTATTCAAGGGGTTGGATTGGAATCTGACTCTCTTTTTGAGCCTAGATTTAAAGTATCGTAGCTTAAAGGACTTGGCACCCTGGAGATGTGTGATAAGATGTTTATATACCATACTGAGCGTCTTAATCACGATTGACATCTCTTGGAATTAAAATATTTCATCGTCTTTTAGGACATACTCACATGTTTTATTTATTTATTTATTTTTATTTGTAGTCAAATTTCAAATTGACATAAACTATAAGCTATTTTTATTTTACTATATCCTGATATACCTAGTCAAGTATTGTAATCGCACATGGAAAAAATGTTTTTTTTCTTCGTTTTTTCGAAATATCTCAAAAATGGCACAAACTATTTTGATCAAAGAAGTTGAGCAAAGTCATGGCGTTTAAATGATATTTTACGACAAATTAATTATTTTGTCAAAATATCTGTTAGTAACTAAGTAAATTTAGCAAATTTTGTTTACGCTCCAGCTCAAAAAATTAGTGTGAAAATCAAAACGAAAATTCACTTGAGTTTTTTTTTGTTTTTGAGATTAAAAAATTAAAAGATTTTGGTTAAAATCGAACCAGAATTAAGGGAGGTGAGGGCGTTTTCTTAAAAAATTTAAATTATAAAATTTTCTAATTAAAAAAAAACCAAGAAAAATAGAATTTACTATAAAAGGCTCAAATAATAAAAAGATAGAGTCATTATTTCTTTGAGGGGCCAAAGTGTGGGGGGGGGGGTCAAAAAATTGAATTATTAATATAAATTAATTCTAGACCCTTTGATTGATTAGTACGAAATTTTGCATATGCACCTTATGAAAATGACTCACTATGATAATGAGAGGTGAGGTTCAAAAATAATATTTAAAATAATAAAATTTCCAAACAGAAATCGAAGAAAACTGGTATTTACAATATTAAATATTGTTTTAGAAGAGTCTAATAATATTTAAAAGGAGATATTAAATTAATTGCTAATGGGCCTAAAACGATGGGAGCTCCTCTCTCTCTTAAAAAAATCAAATTATTAAATTCGTAAATGATTAAAGATTATTTTATTAAATATTAAATATGAGAGGGAGCAGGTGTATAGTAAATTTATATGTAAGACCACATCCGTTAAAGTATTTTTTTATTTCTCTCGTTCCATTGAATATATTCTTTCTCTAAAAACGTAAGTGGCTTAAAGGGCTAATAAGAAGGCGACTACTTTGAACAAGTTGCCTCCCTTTGTGAAATCAAATACCCATTGCTATTTTCTGGCTGTACAATTGTTTACAAAGTTTTGACAAGTTTTAAATTTGCTCAACTTGATGTATTTTTACATGCTTTATATTAGCTTCATTTTATTTCAACATGAAAAACAATGACTTTCCCGTCTTTATAAGTAAATTATTATTAATGTTTCTTGTTCAAAAATGTATTGTACATTTTGCGTTGTTCTAAAGCAGGCCTGGCCAACCCATTTGCCCCGTGGGCCGCAGCATTGGACAAGGGTTCTGACGTCATCGCTCCTATGGCTAGTGTATGGGAGGGTGTCGTACCTAGGGACAAAATATGGTTTTCATTTTTTTGTAGTTTTTCAAACGGAGGTTTTTTAATTTTTCCAGATATACTTCTTCATTAATATTCTATGTTATATACAAATTTTTTTCTCAGCTCTAGCTTTATTAGTGTACTGGTCAGAATTATTGTTGTTTTAATTTGTAACCTGTCCCTAGGAACATCACCCTGATATAACTAGGGACTAGCTATTATGTACCTAAGGACAGTATATAGAGGGATATAAAAAAGCCAAATTTAAGAGTTTTTATTTATTTAAAGACTTATAACCATAAATTTACAAACTTTGAATAAAATATATAACTCATTACAAAATTAAATCAAAATTAAAGTATCAATTTCACAAGTCATACCACCAACTACTTTGACACCTTTCTGAGCGAGAGGATTATGAACCGTAGAAATTACTTTCATGTCTATATTATAAATTTTTGCAGGAGAAAAACTATGACGACTTAGAGCGTTACTATAGTTGTGAAAAGACGAGTCACATTCTCCCTATTGAAAGAAATTGCCCCTGAAAGGCTCGTTGGTTCAGGTTTTCTCAATGATGATTTGCTACTATGACGAGACCTAAACCACCTTACCCATCCCTCTCCAGCACATTTATCGTTGTCCCATTTACCAGGTATACCGCTATAAAGTGAGCGTTAAGATACAAACGTGTCGATAGGGAACATTTAATGTGAACGAGCATTAATTTATTTTTTGTTTGGTTGGTATGACATCTGTTAAACATATTTAATATACATCAAGTCATCGAACAAACAACATCATATTTAAATTGAAAGTTTTTGCCGAGAGTAGCAGAATTTTCATATATTGAACGAGACAATAAAAGAGTGTTATCTTCTGCTGGAATTATAAATGGAAAAAAATTAATTCCTTTGAATACATTGTAATAGACTGATGAAGAGGGCAATGCCCTCGAAACTATAGTCTCGTTATAAATAAATAAAATTTATAATTCCAGCAGAATTTATATTTATATTGTCTCGTTCAAAACATCATATTTTGTCATCGTGTTAAAAATGTCAAATTTTGTACCACATAGTGATGATTTGCGGAAAGCATTAATTTGTTGTTTTCATTTGAAGAAAAGTGCTGCAGAGTCGCATCGAATGCTTGTCGAGGCATATGGTGATCATGATCTATCAGAAGCAACATGCGATGGATAATTAATCTGATTTTCCTTTGCAAATTGGAAGGCAAGCTTGCGTAGCTCAAGAAGAGTCAGTCCATAATGAAGAAACGAACATTGTTTTAAGTATTCTACGAAGATTTGTTTTTGTTCCACACTGAACACTTTCTTTGTATCAATATATATGAGGAGAATACTCATAAGTTTCCAAACCTGAATTCTTAAATGCTGAGACATGAAGGGCCAATGCAGACTTGGCTACAAAAAACATGATGTACCTAGGCACGTCCCTAGGTACATCAAAAATTCTGTCCCTAGGTACATCACAGCACATGTTTTTTTTAAAAGAGGATGTTACTTTTTTTTAGATTAGGTTTTAATATAAACAAACATATAACGAAAAGAAAGCTTGATTTATGAGCTATTTAACCATTATAAATACTGAAGATTAAATTAATGTATACTTACTTTATGAAAAAAGAAAATGAGGGTAAAAATTTACTTTGATTGTCTGAAATCGAAAATTCTTTGATAAAAACAACCTTGGTCTTTGAACATAAACAATTGCACATGAGAAGAAAGAAATCAGAGAACCAGAATAGCTTCTACAACAAAACTAATTTTAATTGAAAAGTTTTTGTTTTGCCGAGAGTAGCAGAGTTGTTGATTCACAAAGAGAAACAAAGAGGTTGTCCTCTGCTTGATGCAAATAAACATACACACATATATATCGAGATGATATATCTGTATATATATATATATATTATTTATTTGTTTGAGACTATAGTTTCGAAGACTTGGTCTTCATCATCGATCTTTTTTTATTTATAAATGTTTTTCATGGAGTCAATATCCATACGATATGCATCAAGCAGAGGACAACCTCTTTGTTTCTCTTTGTGAAAAGTAATTTTACACATTCCCCTTTAATGGTAATTGACTCTGTCCCTAGATACAACTGTCCATAGGTCCCCTATAACACATGGGCTGAAAAATGCCGGGCCTAACACATACATTGCGCTAGCTTTTTTGAATTCACCTCTTTTTCAGTTAGTACCAACCTTCAAAAGGCAGCTGTCAAAATTTCATGATATTCTATTCATTAGTTTGTGAGTTATTGTGTTAAGAGTGACGCTTTTCAGAGCAATGGATCAAAAACAATTTCGTGTTTTAATTTTACACTGATTCTTGATGGGAAAAATACCGTTAAAGAGAAGCAATGGCTTGAAAAGTGTTATGGGAAGTCCTCTCCATCAGAAACAACAATAAAACATTGGTTTGCTGACTTCAAACGTGGTCGTAGGGACACCGACGATGCAGAACGCAGTGGACGTCCAAATGAGGCGGTAACATCAGAAAACATAAAAAAATCCACAAAATCGTTTTAAATGATCGCAAAGTGAAGCTGCGTGAGTTAGCTGACATCGTAAAGATATCAAAATAACGTGTTGCCTTTATATTACATGAGCATTTGAGTATGAGAAAGCTCTGTTCAAAGTGGGTGCCGCGCTTGCCCACTGTTGACCAAAAACAACAACGTGTTGATGATTCTGAGCAGTGTTTGGACATGTTTAAACGTAATAAACCAGAATTTTTGCGTCGATATGTGACAATGGATGAAACATGGATCCATCACTTCACTTGGGAATCAAAACGATCGTCATCTGAGTGGACAGCAACTGCTGAACCTCGTCCAAAGCGCCCAAAAGCACAACAATCGGCTGTAAAGGTTATGGCCTCGGTATTTTGGGATGTGCGTGGCGTAATATTCATCGACTATCTTGAGAAGGGAAATTCAACTATCAACAGTGAATAGTATGTAGCGTTATTGGAGGGTTTGAAGGCCGAAATTGCAAAGAAACGGCCCCATTTGAAGAAGAAAAATGTGCTGTTTCATCAAGACAACGTACCCTGTCACAAGTCAATCAAAACAATGGCAAAACTACATGAATTGAACTTCGAATTGCTCCCACATGCCAGATTTGGCTCCCAGCGACTACTGGCTGTTCGCAGACCTCAAAAAATGCTCGCCGGTAAGAAATTTCGCACGAATGAACAGGTTATCGCTGAAACTGAGCCCTATTTTGAGGCAAAAGATAAATCATTCTACAAAAGTGGTATCGAAATTTTAGAGCGGCGATGAAATGATTGCGTTGCTCTTGATGGAGATTACGTTGATGAGCTAATTTTGAACTAAAAAAAACGTGATTTCTTTGTTAGGCCCAGGACTTTTCAGCCCATGTGGTGTATATATATATATATATATATATGTTTACGTTAGATGAACGCGAAAGTTAAAACTTTTTATCAGGTCTCTGCCCTATATTGGTGCAATTGGGACCTGATTCGTTTTGATACTGAACCAAGAGTTGAAAAAAGATAGGACCCAGCCGGGCACGATCCGACATCCTCTGCGTAAAGCCCGCAGATGCCTTTTCCATCTAAGCGATGGGTCCCCAACCAGGTCATATAATCAAATTTTATATATATTCAACTCTTTAGTTCAGGCGCGTTTTCAACTATTTTCCTAATAGTATGGTTCTTATAAATGTATTACAATGCCCATCTGTCTGATTCTTAGGGATGTCGGATCGTACCCGGCTGGGTCCTATCTTTTTTCAACTCTTGGTTCAGTATCAAAACGAATCAGGTCCCAATTGCACCAAAATAGTGCAGTGACCTGATAAAAAGTTTTAACTTTCGCGTTCATCTAACGTTAACATTAAACATTCTATATAAAATTTATTATTGAATATCCGAACAAACTTCATCTGTTTCGATTCCCCAATGAATCAGACAGATGGACATTGTAATAAATTTACATATATATAACGAAAAATACTACTTCACGATAACCCCGGGTTGCAGGCGAAGCCCGCCTGTCGAGCGGCGTTAGTGAATTCGCTCGATTTTTTTTCTGATCATTGTGTTTAAAAATAACTGAAACATGGACAAAAATAATTTCAAAACATGATTTGCCAGTCTGCGTTGTGTTTGTACCTCTGTCCGGATTTAGATATTCAGCATAGAAATTCAAGAAAGATAGAAAGTTCGTTCTTGTGCAAAAATATTTGTAGAGAACTAATTAGAATATGGGCTATCTAGTTTTAGAGGTTCTAGTTCAAATAAGAAAATGTTTTGAATGATTTTAATGTACGTCGTCTATTTTAAGGAGTTGTGCTGATATAAAATTGTTCAATTTTACTTGTTTAAATAATCATCTTACCAATACTCCACCAATAGCTTATTACAAATAATTGATATATTAACATTAATTAAGAAATTGAATTTATATTATCATCCCGGATTGGAGAATGAATGACCAATTGACTTGATTGGGGAATAATGGAATTGAAATAATTATCGGAAAAGAGTTTTTTTTATCTAATTAGATTTTTCCTCTTATTAAAAACAAGGACTAAAGATGAATAAGGACACTCGATGGTGGAGAAGTTATCTCCGGAATCGAAGCAAAAAATACAATGTATACATTAATTAATGTAAAATAATTGGTTTAATAAAATTTATAAAAAAAAAATGAATTTATGAATGATCTTTGAACGAGGTGAAGAGATAATGGAATTGAAGTAATTATCGGAAAAGAGGATTTTTTATTTAATTAGTTTTTTCCTCTTATTAAAAACAAGGACTAAAAAGATGATCAAGGACAGTCGATGGTGGAGAAGTAATCTCCGGAGTCGAAGCAAAAACAATGTATGCATAAATTCATGTAAAATAATTGGTTTAATAAAAATTGAATTTATACCCAATTAAATTTTATTAAGAAATCAAATATATTTGGGCATTAGCCACTCATCTTAATGGTTAAATGCGTTTCAATTCTAGTTCAAACTTCGTATCCATTTTAGGAACACGGCTGTTTTTAGGAACGATGTAATAATCCAATGTTTCGTGAAAGTCATTCATACAATTACTAGCTGTACCATTGCTTACTTGCTAGATATTTTAACTACGATATTAAATTTATTTATCAACAAAATAATGTAAAAGAAAAAAAAATCTGTCTGGATTAGGTCTCATGTAATTAAAAATTTATTACTTAAGAAACTACTGATTATTTCACAACATTTTTTTGTCATATTGGTACATTTGAATGGGAAAAACAAGAGCCAATGCATTCAAACGTAATACGAGACCCTAAGTGTCGATATTATGTCCATCTGTCTGTTCGTCTGTCAAAAGGCATTACAGTTTGTGAACCAAACAAAAGATACCATAGAAACTTGAAATTGTCAAGTTAAATGTATTCATTTTTTTCGAAATTAAATATCTTATATAACATTTTAATCAAACGATTTTTTGGGAAGGCTTGAATTTTTGTAGGATCGAAAATAAAATTATTCTTTCATAGTGGGATGTGCGCTATCCCTGTAAAGATCTTTTTAATTAGTATTAGGCTTAATTTTTAAAAAATTATTTCGCTTTAATCCCCAAAGTGGCTTGGTACTTAGTAGTTATTGTTAGTATTTTGCAAAATATAAAGTACGGAACCTTAAGCGGTCCGATTCGCACTTTGTCGGCTTATTTCTATTTGTAAATACATAATTAAAATTGTTAAAATATCTTTTTACTTTGATAAAAACGTAAAGATCTTCAGCGAAAATTTCAGCATAAGGTTTTACTCCTAATTTTTTTTCTTATGAAAGGTGAAAGGATAATTTATATTGTTTTTATTTTTCCTCTCTTTAATTGGATCACGTGGGCTCTATATTTTCACCTTTTCCTTAATATTCATGCTATGATTTATTTCTTCAATAAACTCCAATTGAAACTCGTTAACTTGTCTTTGCAGATGCGGGATCCCGACTCCCCACCACCCACTGACGCTTAGGTATTCACCGAATATCAGCTGAACTTTATTTTGTTATCTAAGTAGGGCTGAAATGTGTGAAAGTAGGAGTACGGAGAGTGAGAAAAAATTTTGACCGTATTTAAATTCCGCGAGAGGGAAGACTTAATATGAGCTCGTGGTGAATCCCCTACTGCTTCCTGTGCGCCCCGCTCTTGAGAGTTGTTTACTGGGCCCGTCTGGCAGGGGACTCCACTGGCTATTGATCCGCCCCAACTGCGCAGCCGTACATGTTGGTATCTCTAGGACTCACTGCGTTTGGCCGAGAGGGCGTGCAGGTGGGCTGTGATGACGTCACAGTGGCGTGCATAGCGTCGGCGTAAAGCGTCTCGGCGCCTCAAATACTGTACTAGTAAAGAGCCGGCGAATTGCACGTGAAAGCGTAGTTCGGCAACGAGGGGACGCAGCTCGGCCAGTGCTAAAAGAGAAAAAACAAATTAAAAAATCTGTGAAAACAAACACGCTTAAACATACACACATATTTAAATTAATATTAATGTTATTAGATATAGACCAAGATATTTGTGTAGAATCCATCTCCTTCATGTCAACGTTTTCGTGTACTGAAATGAAAATGATAGCTGAAGGTAGCAGCACAGATTT
Source organism: Forficula auricularia (assembly GCA_024734495.1). Lineage (NCBI taxonomy): Eukaryota > Metazoa > Arthropoda > Insecta > Dermaptera > Forficulidae > Forficula > Forficula auricularia. Next base: position 1,193,282 of record JALMQS010000048.1, on the reverse strand, counting down.
TTGCAATCATTCAACCGATCTGAAACACTCTCCTTCTTCATATTGGCTACAAACTATTTTTATCACACCATTTTTAAAAATGAATCATTATAAAAATTGAAAATATTATTGGATATGTACGAAATAAATTGAAATTGACATTTATTATATTATGACTAATTAATTCTATAATATTCTTGTAGTCAGGGGTGTATTGTCCGTGCCGCCCCCCCCCGCCATAAATTGTCTGAATGATACTAAATGTGAATGTTGATACACGAAAATTTAATATAAAAACATATTTAAAACCATTTTGTTTGACATAGATTTTATTTAAACATTTCATATTTTATAAATATATGTATCTTTTTTTTATAAACATTTTTTTTCTACTCAATCCTATGGGTAACATACAGAATTGCTTTGTAAATGATAACTGAATCGAGCCCAAATTCATAGGAAAAGATTTTTGCCCTTGGGTGGGTGGTTTTTGTATCACATTACATTGTCTCGAGAACTAAATATGTATGGAAAATGTCAGCTCGAGTGAATAATAAAAAGTGAGTTAAAATTCGAAAATAAATTTGGAACAAGAAAAACATCATGTGAACGTTGCAAGTTAAATAAAAGCTTGTAATTAGAGATAATTGATAGTCGAAAATAGGGACATAAACATAAAAACTGATTCCCAACAAATTAAATATATATATATATATATATAACTTTTTTAAACATTATGAAAAATATTCATTTAACAAGGACGCTCTGTAGGATAAGCTAGAAAAATCCAGAGGCGTATTTTGGTTGCATAAATACAGGCGGACAGCTTTTTCTAAACTATTCTTTAGGTAGTGTCTTGCTTTAGTTAAAATCAATATAATAATAATATTTTAGACTTTTAATTCAGCTAAAAATGTCGAATTATATTTGCCGCCAGAATTGAATAAAACTTAAATTAAATTAAATTTATTTTTTTCTTCAATTTGTTGACCCATTCCTGGCCATCATCAAGGCATCGCTATGCACAAAGTTTTAAAATTAAACGAAATTAAAAATAATATTAATAAACAGGTAGGTTCCTACATTGACAATTTAAACCCTTAAGGAGTGACAATATACGATTTTATTTATGCAAGCCTACCCAACCCTTTCCTTTGTTCTTTATCATGAAAATTAAAATAATAACTTTAATTAGTACCTAAATTTATTTTACAAAAATGACATTTATAATTATTTTTAATACCATCTTAATGTCTCCTTATAAGTGTATCTCCCCCCCCCCACACACACACTTTTGCT